>JARKHS020035471.1:45000-155843 GCA_030143305.2 Amblyomma americanum | reverse complement strand
CTTTGGGGCTTGGGGTTCAAACCCGGGTCATTGAATGGGCTACCCAGGTCGCTGTCAGCCGTGGACTGATAGCCACCTAGCACGGATCGTATGCATTCTGCCTTTTCTGACGAATTAAATGTTTTCCAATCCAATTGGGGCGTTAAACCCCCATAATATACACTAAACCAATAACCTATCTAGGAGCGGACAGAAGAATAAAGTGCGAGGCTTGAAAGCAATACGTTGACTTCGCGCTTAAGTAAATGAACTGATGCCCTAATTGATAACCTACAAAACTGCTGCGGCATTCCAACAGAAGCAAACGTGGCGGAATGTTCGGGAAACAAGCGAGCCACAATGCGCAGTCTCTATCACTGCAGTTCGAACATCCAGGCTGCAGAAGCGATGGCGACGACTATTGGTTGGTGAGGGCTGTGTTCGCGTTTCGAAGGCTCTCCAAAATCTCGAAAGTCTCAGCTGCTCCGTGGGCTCGAATGTCATCCGAACAGAATGCCGTTGAAAAACTTCGTGTAGCAGCGTAAGTTTGGCAGTAGAGTCTAATGACATTCGGTTAGAAGGTATTCGAAACGCCAGTGTAGCAGGGGTATATAATGCATTTGAGGGGCTGCTTTTGGTAAATCTTGCGGTTGAAATCTCTTTGCACAAATTGTTTGCAAAAACTCACTGTATAAAGCTAGGGTTAATCAAAGCCGTCAATTACCAGATGGGGCTGAAACTAGCAATTGAGGTCGAGCAAAGTCAGCGAGGTCAGAAAATTGAACGTGACAAATGTGTGACGGATTATGAGAATGCAAAAACAACTGGATAAATTGGACGGATAAAAATGGACGAATTCTGATCTTGAGCGGACACTTTTCATGTGCTCGACCGTAATATTTTTAGTAATTGTTTAGCCTTTTTTCGTCCTTTTATATGGCCTTGTTTGATGTTCATATATTGCCTCGAATCTTTATACTGTTTGTTTGTTCATTCTTAAATGCTACCGGGAAGCGGCTTTATCGCTTTGTTTTTTACGCAAAACGCGTCCAGATTTATCTCGATTTATAGCATCCAGGCGGAGCCGATTCTACGTTGTTCCAGATTGTTGTGGTGACTTTGCATGCTTTATCTCGAAAGTTCGTTGTCAGCTTTAAACTGAGCACGGCCGAGAGCGGCGGGCATTCGGTTCGGAGAGCGCCAAGCACGCTTGTTGCTACGCCGCCGCCGATTGGTTCAGTTCATTGTGGGCACAAGTCAAAGAGTCTCGTTTGAAAGCCTTTTCGCTGTCTTCCTGCATGCCGGACTGCCATCGCCACTACGTGACAATATAAAGTCATATTGTTTCATGTACCCTTAATTGCTTCCTGCTGACTTCGTGCTTTGTAAGATTCTCATGTGTTGTGCCTTATCCTTGTATGCCTCTTGCTTTGTACTGAAAATTTTGTGGCATTTAGTGCACCAAAAACTGCAAAATTATCTCTTTTCATCTCGCTTTTGGAATCCTTTGGATAATGAGACTTGAGACATTAAAGTTTTTATCACTTGCACTCAGATGCACAAGTTTGTTGAAGTTCGATTGCGCCTTTGCTAATTCCCCCAAAAAGGAATTAATTACTTGAGGCGTAAGAGGAAAATAGAGCCATTATTCCTTCAAGCTGAAAAGAAAAAAAACGTTCTAAAGTTTCTTCAAGGGATGAATTATGAGCTTTTCATAAATTTATCTTCGAGAACAATAGGCAGGCTTTGACAGATGCGAAGGATGTCAAAATGTTTGCGGGTAGATTTTGCGCATTTGTGCTTTCGTATAAGGCAAGTAATAAAGAAATGCGCGGCCTTTACACCGTCAGATTATGGTCTAAGAAAGCAGGGTCATTATTTTGCTAATTACTTCCTTTCTCAGCGGCAAGCAGTCATGTTCATTTTAAAGGTCACCAGAAGTGCTTTGTTATATTTTAAAATGAAAGAAAATCGTGCTTCATAAGAGTCGCTGTTTTCGATCTGAGATCGAAGGCAATAAGCCGCTTTGGGCACGACCAACCAAGCGAATCATATTTTCAGAGAGATAACAATATCGGCACATTGCAACAATTATGGTAAAAGTGGTAATTTCAGGTCCTTATAAAAATGGTCTATAGACAGTCTATAGACTTCTTATAGATTTTATTGCCCGCCTATAGATATTTCTTTTTATCTATTCATAGTCTATTGACTGTCTATAGAGAAAAGTCTACTAAATGGGTATGGTCATAAATCTATAGATTGTCTATAGACTGTCTATATGATTTGTATTGACTATAAACTGTTCTTTAGGGTTTGTCTATAGAGAGTTTATAGACTTTATAAACATAAGTCTATGGACAGTCTATAGACTATCTAAATGAATTTTTTAAGGGAGCAATAGCCCGCGGAGGAATGAAAAGCTAGGAAAGTAAGGTCAGGTATTTAAGGAACGAGCGTCTGTCCCCTAATGGCGACGCTTAATTGATCTTAAGTACTGCTGAATTATTCTGCGATTACGCTGGGCTCAAAATGGAGCCAATACTGGACTATTTTGACCGCAGCGCTGCTTCTGAGGTACACACCGATGCTAGCGGTGCCGGACTGGGTGCTGCGCGCGCTGAACGCAAAGCAAGTTTGATGAATACGTCATCGCGTACGCCAGCAGGACTCTCAAGAGGGCCGAGAATAACTCTACTGTGACAGAAAAATATGGCTGTGGTTTAGCCCTGGCTAAACCTGGAATGACGCGATAGCTACATCTGACCGAGTGGAACTCGCTGAGTGGAATTGACTGTCTTTCGCTGCTCCGCTTCGTTGGGCGTTCCTTCTTCATCTTCATCTCTGGACGTGGATTCACTCTATCCCCCCATCCTCCGCTCTCCATTTCCCCTCCGCACTCGGTTTCGCCGGCGCGCCACGCTGCCTGCAGCTGCTCCGCACTACGTGACCAACCACGTGACCAGCAACGGCGCCACCACGGAGCTCAAGGGCGGCAACGCAGCTCAAGGGGTGCCACGTTGAAGACTCGAAGTGCTAGCGTAATGTAGCTATCGCTACGAAAAGACTTTCTGGTCATCTTCTGGCCGCTTCACAAATTCCGCCCTACTTGTACGGTCGGCCTTTGGACGACGTGACCGACCATCAAGCGTGACTTTCAAGAATTCAGGCCGGCTTGCTTGCCGGGGTCTCTGCCTCGAAGCTTTTGACAACCTTCGCTAAAACACGTCCGGTCGTACACATGCTGACGCCGGCGCTCAGTATAGCTCTTCCTTGCCGGCTGCAGCCCTTCCGCGACTCGTTCTCCACCCGACGCTAATTTTTCAACTCGTTGCTTCAGGAACATGATCTCTCAGGAGCGGAACGATTCATATATAGCCTTCATCAGGGTTTTTCAGTCTTTGCCTTCGAACAGTAATGCACCCCGCGCTCTCCATCGTCAAGCTTCGCATGTGGATATTCGGGACCAAGTTCTATGCTGCCGCAACACCTTTTCCGACGGCCGAAAATGGTTACTGGTTGCCTCACGCTACTTGATACCTGAAATCTACGCCTTTTAGCATGCCAACCCTCAGTGAGTCTATGGCGCTGTTTTCGAAACGTACGAACGGCCTCAGCTCCAGTTCTACTGGCTCGGCATACGACTCAGTACAGAAGTTTCTGCACCGACTGCCAACGTCGCGAGTCTCCTCCGAGCCAGTTGCAGCCAATCCCCTGTCCGGGAAGAGCTTTTGACCGTGCTGGCATCGACTTGCATCGACACCTACCCTACACCGCCGCCAGCAGTCGCGGATAATTGCGGCTTCCGACCACCTAACGGGTTATGACGAAGTTGCGGCCCGTGAAGTGGGATCTTTCATTCTACATCATCTCGTCTGACGCCGTGGCGCGCCGCGGGAAAATGGTAATCGACATAGGGCGAGTGTTCTTGTAAGAAACTTTTGAAGCGCTCGTGCGGCGATGCAGAATTGTACGCCGCGCCACCATTGCCTACCACCTGCAAAACAACGGTCTCAGTGAGTGCATGCTAGAAGACATGATTTCTATGCACATTGAGCATGACCACCTATGTACAGTGCTTTTCCATTCTTGATGTTCGCTTACAACCCGTCCACGCAGAATGCAACGAGATTTTCGCCTTCCTTCATCCTGTACGAAAGCGGGCCGTTGTCGGCAATTGACACCATACTTCCATACTGCCCTGATCGTTCAGACTGTATGCCTGTTTCTCAGGTCGCTGAATACGCTGAGAAATGCCGCCGCCTTGCCCAATCGCTGACAACGGCAAACCGCTCTCGCCAGCAGAGTATCAGCGACAGAATACAACTGGGCTCTTTGTTTGTTGGTTCCGTGCACTCCTCCGCAGCTGCCCGAAAAGCAGACATCCCAGGCGAACTGCGTTGTCGAGGCTCTCACACCTCCTGACCTCCAGCGTCGCGGTCGCGAGACGGGTCCAAGGATGGCTCCCTGTTTCCTCAGGGGGGGTACTTGCAGGGATGAAGATGGCGGTGCGGTGTCATCAGCAGACAATGACGAGGAATATGTCCACTCCGATCGTGGGAGTGGTAGCAGCGAACGAGAGCACTGTATTGATTTCCTTGTTACTGCGACGTCTGAATAAATCCTTTGTTACACAACAACTACGTTTGGCACCATTCTGTCACTAATATTAGATGAGAAATATTTAAGTCAAAGAATATTGGATACGAAGACTCACCGTAAGCGTGTGTTTTCTTCTCAGTTCAACCGAAGTCCAGTGCTTTGGAAGCATTAAGAGATCGAGGTTTAATTCGACTGCATGGTGACGCTTTTTTGAGCGATGAAGGCTAGAAATGCGTCATGCTAGTCCAAATGCTTCACAAAAATTCATCATCAGTAAAAGCGCTTAAAATCATCCATGCACAACTTTCACAAGACAGAGCAGAGGGTCCATGAACCTTTGCTCAGAAAAAAGATAAGCGAAGCATGGAGAACATTTGAGTTGAAGTCCGTTATTTGTTCCCGAGCACTGCTCTTTTTAAAACACTGTAAGTGTACATCGTTATGCATTCCAATCCTCCCCATCATTAAAGATATGATAGTTTTAATGGTGTGACACCGGAACCAAAATAATGAGGTGTTATGGAACAGGCGATTTGTGCGCAATGATTAATGGCCAGTGAAGTGCAGCCCGGCTTTCCTAATTTATCCATTTAAAAGTAAGCTTATCTCTCCAACTAGTTACGCGCCAGTCATGTTGAGGGAACAGAAATTGCTTGGCGATGATGAAAGAGTACATGGCCCGCACTATCCAATTATCTCTGCTAAACGCCGTCAGCCTACAGATTGAGTGGAGCACCCCCGGCAAATCGACAGAAATGCACCAGACATGACGTAGTGGATGACGCGTTGTTGTAGTACAGCAAACTGGCTGCATTTAAAGCTATATATTAAATACCCCGAAACTTGTCCACTTAAACATCATCATCATCCTCACTACACCCACTGCAGGGCAAAAGCCTCTCCCATGTCTGTCCACCTAAACAGGCTATTACTTATTCGCCTAAAAATTTAGTATAGACTAACCATTTGTGGAGTCCTCTGGCATCGCAACCAACATTAAACTTCCTGTGCTTTGGGGCGTAGTGGTTGCATTCTAAAGATATATGAGTTTGGCTTTAGTGGCAGTAATTTATTGGCCAGGCTTCTTGGAACCTGGGCAAAATCTGTCTGTTTCCCTTTCCGAGCGCTAGGCATTTTTATTAGGAACTGAGAAAATGCGATTATGTATTGTGGTGAAAATAGTGAGTGTATATATATATATATATATATATATATATATATATATATACACGCACGCACACACACACACACACACACACACACACACACACACACACACGCACGCACGCACGCACGCACGCACGCACGCACGCACACACACACACACACACACACACACACACACACACACACACACACACACACACACACACACACACACACACACACACACACACACACACACACACACGCACACGCACACGCACACGCACACGCACACACGCACACGCACGCACGCACACACACACAAGGTAAAGGAAATGAGGGGATATAAAGGACGCCAACAGTCACCGAAACCAAGGTGCATAGGGGAATGCTTTTTCATTTGTAGTGCTGATTAATGGGAGAATAATACTTCAACTAATCTGTCGCTTTTAAAGAAAACTACTTAAAGCAGCAGAAAAAACAACCATGGGATACGAACTCACGACCTCCGAATGTCGCGTATATATATATATATATATATATATATATATATATATATATATATATATATATATATATATATATATATATATATATATATATATATATATATATATATATGAATAAACAGAGACCAACGTTTGAAAACAATTTAATTTGACGTTTCGGCCGTGGAACGGCCTTCATCAGAATAACAGAATAGGAACGGAGGACACAGAATATGACGGAGGGTGCAAAAAAAAGTACAAACATATAATGCACAGAATAAAAACGTATCACACACGTGACTAGAACGCGAATGTGGGTCACAATGGCTGAACAGGCGGGCTACGTTGCGAAATTTAGTGCGTTAACACTCTTAGCTACAGAATGCGATGACAGATGATTAAACGTGTCATGCTTACAGTGCAAAGATGAGAAACCAGAATTACTGGACAGCAAAATCTTAAGAAGCCAGAAGTTGAACACTCTAAAAACACTAAAAAATAACGTCACTAAAAAACACAGGTCACGATAAAGCAGCATAAATGGTAACAGTATTAGCTGTTGTTACATCCTGACAAAATAACTCATGACGCTATCTGCCTGTTCTGTCCGAGCACAAGAAAAGGATAAATATGAAGCATACCCGTGCGGTGAGGTAAAAAGATAAACGTAGCGAAATTTTAGCTATATGATGGAGCAGCAAGTTAAACGTACAGGCGCGATTAAACGCAAACGCGGGGTGCGATATACATGAAGAAAGAGCACGAAGAGAATAGCACTTAACATCGGTGGATATCAGGATGTTTGAACTGGTAGGGTGCTCAATTTCCCCGTGCTTTCGTTCGAACCAAAAGATACTGTATTAAACTTATAGATCAGGAAAGACTCTCTAATTTCTCGGTCGTGATTAGATTTAAATGCAGATTCCAGAATAGTAGCTGTAATGTGATCAAATGAATGGCCTGGGAGCTGAACATGTTTTGATAGCGGCAGGTTTGGGAGGGATTTAACATGGGCTCTGTGGTTATTGAAGCCTAATCTAAAGGGGGTTTCTGTCTGGCCTACATACTGAAGGTTAAATATCGTACACTGGAGTAGGTAAATGACGTTCGCACTATCACAGGTGAACTCACCCTGAATTTTTAAATGAAAGTTATAACCCGTACTGCTAACGCTCTGAGACGTAATCATATGCGTACAAACTTCACAGCGGCTCTTGTTGCAAGGGTGGCATCCTGTGGGTTGCGGAGGACTAGTTTTTGAAGAAGTTAGTATGTCCCGTAGACTTCTCGATCGTCTATAAACATCCCTTGGTGGCTCTACGAATATTTCCTTCAGGCGAACACTTTGCACGAGAGTATTATAGTGTTTTTTTTTAAAATTGCCGAAACTTTTGGTGCGGATGCAGAATGAGTGAGGACAAGGTTGGTATTCGAGTGGGAAGTATCTGGTTTTTCTTTAGCGAGTAGAATCCTTCGGGATTGTGTATCTGCGCGCTCTATGGCGTGATCGATCAGCTGAGGGGGTAATTTTGTTTAATGAGCGCGCTACGAAGTGTGGCGCAGTTGCTTTTAAAGTCAGATTGTTTCGAGCAGATACGTTTGAACCGAAGTGTTTGACTGTAGGGGATGCTGGTTTTAACATGTTTGACATGGCTACTATCAAAGTGCAAATATTGCTGGCGGTCAGTAGGTTTTCTGTACACCGTTGTAGTCAATCTGTCTTCGTGAAGCGAAACGGTGACGTCAAGAAAATTCACTTTACATCTAGAGTACGTATGAGATAATGATATAGAATGATGCAGGTTGTTGAAATCGGCTATAAATGAAAGCAGCTCGTCTTCGCCATGGGGCCAAATAAGAAATATGTCATCAATGTAACGCCTATAGTAAAATGGTACTAATGAGCGGCTTTTCAAAAATTCGGTTTCCAACAAACCCATAAAATGTTTGCATAATTAGGCCCAATGCGCGTGCCCATAGAAGTGCCACTAATTTGAACATAATGCTTTCCCTCAAACTCAAAGTTGTTAAGTTCTAATATCAGTTTAAGTAAGGTGGCCAGTGTACCACCGTCCACTATCTTTTCAATGCGAGCTTCATTGTAGACGGCCACGACTGCCCGGATACCATCTGCGTGCGGAATGTTCGTATAGAGTGAAGTGACGTCGAGGGTGACAAGCAAAGAACCCTGAGGAATGACAAGATCAACGATATCGGACAGGAAGTTAGTAGTGTCCTTTAAAATTTCCGGTGCCTTTACACACGCGCTGCCGTCCGTCGCCGGATGCCACCAAACCACGCTCCGCAGTCGCTGCTTTCGAAGGCTCTGGTGTTTTTCCTTCAAAGTAAGCGTTTCAGAGCTGTAATTGTTCCGGCGCCGTAGATGACTTCTTCATGCATCCCTACCCGACGGTGTGCGTTGCGGAAAAGCCTGAACTGCGCTCGCGGCTTTAATCAACGATTGCGTCACCATTTATAATGAGAGCCCGAAATGGCTTACCATGCTTTATGTGCAACTTCCACACATTCAACGCCTTTAGGCTCGTAAAGTCTAAAACCTCTTCAGTTGCCTTTGAAGTCAGCAAGAGCAGGGATAAATAATTTTGTAGTTGGAAAGGCTCAATGACGCGAACGATTGCACTTTATTTAACCGCTTGAAGTGTGTTCGACGCAGTGCTGATTGCTTTAAATTTATTCTTACTGTGTTATTTCAAAAGGAAAACCACCTTATCACATCATGCTAGCGTCCGCAAATTGAGCACTTGATCTTCGTAACGAGCATGCTGATGGCCAAAAGAGTAAGAACAATGCTTCCCACGTCATTAGTAAAAGTGATTGAAAACAACTTTAGCAGGCTGCAAGGAATGCCAAAAGGGTGCTTAACAAGCTGCGATTGGAACCTGAACATATATTTTTTTTATTCTTGGAAGCAAGGCACGTAGAAAAGGTCATTGGATCGGATTAGCAAAGCATATGTAATTTTTTTCTCGTTGAAGTGAATAAAATATGCTTAGTACTGCGTCCATGTCCAACACTTATGACAGCATCGTGATATCTGCTGAACCACGGGACGCGCTTTTTAGGCAGGCTGCCCTAAAATTCACTTCTGCGATTGGAACAAACCCAGTTGCAAGCACTTCTTCTCGGGCTCGCCCTGAAAAATTTCGATTTGCAGTGCTTATTAATATGCAAGGCAGACTTAAGGTTGTTGCCTTCTTGGCATTAACACTAGGACTGAAATTCAGCTGAGGAGAGTGCATTTTCGCTCGATGATTACTCCTTCACGAAGTCTAGCCAGCTCATCGAGTGTGTGTCAAGATTGACCTTGAAGGTGACTTTGGCAAAACCGCCATGGCAACAGCCCCATGCAAAAATGAAAAAAAAAGTTGCCGCGAATGATTTTCGAACCCGCGGTGGCGTGAACAGGCCTGCTTCGCTGGCTACTGCGCGAGGGCACTAGGCTATCGCCGTAGTTTTCTTCTGTTGTGCACGGAAATATGCCGAAAAGAAAAGTCTAAGCACGCGTAGGCTATCGCCGTAGGCAAAGATGCCTCGTGTTGAACTGCAACACACGTTCGCGCTGTGCAGTGTACATCGTCGTCTTCATCAACTTCCATATGCGGCGCGAAGACATCAGACAAGCTTAACCTTGATCAGAGCTTAGTCTGAGTCTAATATCGTCGCCAGATGTGCCGACGGCCCAGGAAAGGAAAACCGCGTGCCAGCAAAGCTAAACACATGCTTTCGCGCGTCTATTTGGTTTAGCTACGTTTAAACCCTGCCACGTTTTTATTACGCGGCAGCGTATACAGCTCGTGCGGTCGAAAAGCCTTCACCACGACCTAGGATGGACGTGGGGACCTCAGAAACGAGACGGAAATATTCCCAGTAGTTTCAATTGAAAACGACATTCGATGGCATTGGGGTTCCAACTCAGGCCTTCAGTGCGCCAGGCGGCCACGCAACGCATATGCCACAAAGAATTTTTTTACAACATGGCATTTATTACGATGCGATGTGTTAAGTGCATGAGTTTTCTACAAGCATTACAAAAACAGTGGCAAATCAACCCACCTGAGCAATGATACGCGAGCAAAGAATCAATTCAGAAGTCGTAGCGAATGCATCATAATACGACACATCTAAGGAATAAAGAACTAAAAGGGAGGCAGCGAAGAGCACATCACTAAGAGTGAGTGCGACTCCGGTTCAAACTTGGTCTGGGCATGCGATTCTTTTGAGCGTACTATCATTCTATAGAAATGGTCTTTAGCAGAAATAACAGATTCACAATGTCGAGTCCACCATGCGTGTTTTGCACAGGCTGTGTAATACAATTAAAAATAACATATCGAAGGGCTCAGCAACAAATGGCAGTCCAGTGAGATATCGTAGAGGGCGCGGCGTCAAATTGTCTTTTTCAATGTTTCGTTGCGTGATTTCCCAGAGAAGTATTACATCTTTACAATTGATGAATCGTTGCATCGCAAGAACCACTCAACGTTAGATAGATAGGTAGAAAAATTTAATGAAACGAATACAGAGAGGGCGGCCAGAAAGATTGAGATCTGGTCTGCTACTCTGCACTGGGGAAGGGGAGGAGGAAAAGAAAGAGGGTCGTGATGGCTGACGATGTGGTGAGAAGGAAGATGAGAGTATGTGCACGCACTTTTTATGGCCTCACAACCGCGAGTCGAGGCCCGTGTCACTAAAAAAACGCGAGAACGACAGCGTTTCCGGGGGCTGCTTTCCAACGCTGCAGCCAAGCGCCTAGCAGCAATTACTCAGAGAGTGGCCTGCTGTGTAAGCGCTTCAAGGAAGCAGGCAACGTTAGTCTTTGGCGCGCATATACGAGACAAACCGCCAACACATGCCCCACAATCTTGGCCACGCCACAAGTGGAGCAGTCCGGGGTGTCCGCTCGTCCAATTAAATGTAAATTCTTTCGCGTGAAAGCAACGTACATCTAAACGAAGTCAGTGTATCAAACAAGCATGATGCCGTAGAATTCCACGTGGTAACCAAAATTTCATGCCCGAATCTAGTATTTTCAGGCGGATGTTCCGGGTGTATGGCTGGGCTATCTATTATACCCTCTTTATGACAGATGACAGCTCTGTATACTTTTTAAGAAGCTTCAGTGCACGTTTGTAAGAAAACGATTGTGCACTTACCTTGCCTTTGCTGTTTTTGTGCACGTGGCGCTGCCTCCACTCTTCCCTCTAGAGACAAGCTTTTCAACCTTGAACCAGGCTGCTATCGTGAAGTCAGAGGAAGGAGATGTTTGTAGAGGCGTACACGTTTTCGCTGGGTTCATTAGTACGCACGAATGCCGCAGGAACTAGTATATACAGGCGGCTGTACGTTGCAACAGATGTTCATCCGCTTTATACTGCAGCCGTTTAGGTATTTAAAGTTTTGCTTTCGCGAACCGTTTCACAGTTTATATTTGCTACTTGTGTACAGGTGCATACCGGAAGCATAGCGAATGAACTGTACTTACAGCTGGAGCAATAAAGCCATGTACGCGGAGCCATAAAACACGTCATGCAAGCTGTGGTGTGGGAGGCTGGAAGCATGCCACAACGCCAATTCCTTCTACTGACACGGGCTCATGCAGCGCACATTGCCATGTGCTGCACATCCTACTTAATTAACGCATAGTAATTAATGGACACAATCACATCCTGGAACGAGAGACCGACTTCTTGGGTGACGATTGGCCTTGCCGAAAGCACTACCCGCGCTGTAGCCATGCGTATGGTTCTTGGTGCTCTTGCTGTGATAATTTTCCTTGTAGTCGGCATATTTGCTTCGGCAACCTTTAAGTCTGGCGCCAACTATGAGCAGCGGTTTTGTATGGCACGATAAAGCACCAATTTGAGTCTCCGTTATTCTGAAAGTATGGCTCATGAAAAATGATTCAAGTCTGTCAGTCCAATTAATAATGTTCCATCAGTTCTTCATTAATGGCCAAAAATATGTTGACGAAGAAGAAAGAATACTGTTTGATGGTGCCTGTCATTATTAAAAGAGTATATATTTCCTACCAGAAAAGTATTTGGACAGACACTACTCCGCACCCCTCTGCAAAGCCGTCTTACAAGGACCTATTTTGCTGAGTTTAGCGTATGCTTGGTAATAACAAATGTACGTCTACTAATTTATTCGGCCACCCCATAATATGAAAATCCAGTTCATGAGTAATTGAACTAAAATTTTGTCAGTATTATGTGAAAGTGATTTTGTTTACATTTTTCAGGAGAAAGGCTTGACAACAGTGATTACTGTAAGTCCCGTCGTTGCTCTACTTTGCTGGAATCAGTAATAAGCGGGACTAAAATGAATAAGCATAGACGAAATGATCGAAAACTCCGCACTAGATACATACAGCCGAGCACATCTGCTTCCACAGCACTTCAAATCTTCTCTGAATTGCTGATTGCATAATCAAGATGAATGCAGTGTTACATGTAGCTCGAACACCAGCGAAAACCACACAGTTTTACCCCTTTAACTTTAACCGTAGCCCAGCACGGAACAAGCTTGAGTCCTTTGTAGAGTTAAAGTTAACATTCTGCTCAGGCCACTAATGCTCTGCAAACGTTCCGATAGCGTGACCCAGCTCACTGTTCCAGCTGTCCGGATGTGATGGCAGACACAGAACACATAATGAGCTCATGTTCCAATGCAATTGCCTCTCCTTATTTCCTTTACCCTCCCCCTTCGTCTCGCGATGCTTGGCTTCGCTCGGTCTCTCCAGGTGATTAATTGTCCTTAACGGCGCATGCGCTCTTTTGAACTAGGCCTTAGTGCTTGATTTTAATAGCTTTTTTCATTTTTCCTTTTTTTTTTCTTCTGGATGCCAACCGTAGTCCTTCACTTAGCCGATGTAAGCGGTCCTACAAGAGCCGTGGTTCACGAAGGTCCGCTTGCTTCCTGGCGTTTGTAGCGAGCAGGCGAACGCATTATTTTTCTCCTACAAATGGTAAACCAAAAGAAAAAAAAAGATTAAAAATCGCACCTGTTTGTTCTCTCAGGCTATCGTGTTGGGTCTTGTTTTCGGCAACCCCAAAGGTGGACTAAACTCGCGAAACCTGTTGGAACCCAGTGCCTACCCTGCATTCTTTTTTGTGAAAGGGTCATTGAGGACAAAATTAAATTTAGCCTGTCTGATTAGGGTACCGTGTTTAGTCAGAGAAATCTCTCTCACATAAAAGAGAGGTTTTATGAGCTGAAAAAGATCAAAAACCAAAGTACCGTTGTCGCCATCACCGGATTATTCCGTAAACTGCGCGCGTGAACGCCGATTTTAGGCTGCCTCTTTTGCTGCCCGGCAAAGGAGGACTTAGCCAGTAAGAGCCGAAGAATCCGTATGTACCAAGAAAAATTATTCGATAGAGTTTTTCTTAGTGCTCGTTTAATTTGTAACCTCAACGCAAGCTGCAAGGAACACTATTTGATAGACATTAAGACATGAATGGGTTCAACGGGTGCATCGTGCCATTATAGCGGATGGAGTTTCGAGCACTAATTTTTGGCCACAAAATTTTGTGCAGTGATAGGTGCATAGAATTGCCATCCACTGACGCCACTGGCGCCAACGGCTAATTGTTGGGCCTTCTGTCTCACAGTAGTGCCAGCATTGTTTGATAACACTGAGTAGAGCGGACACAGCAAGATGTCTGCGAGTGCTTGCCCGAATTGTGACTTCGGCTGGCGTCATGGTCTACCTCCCTGAAGGCTCGGCATGCCGTTTGCACCACCTCGACCCCTTTACTTCAACTGAATGCACCGACCGGCCTCTCCCGCTGCGTTGCTATGCTCTTGCGTCGCCTGTGGTTGGGAGGGACGTTTGCGAAAGCCTGTTCTAACCTAATCGCAACGGCAGACTCGGCAGCGTGTGGGAACAACTGCGGGTGCGAAGAGACGGTTGGGCACCTGCTTCGTGACTGCCCTCGATGTGAGTGTGAGCGGGTTCTGGCTTCAACGCTTCGCTGCTTGAAGCGTCGTCCTCTTAGAGGCCATAATTCTGGGGTCTTGGACTAAACGTTCATTTCAGAGCGAAGCTGAGAAGGCAAAATTGAAATTTATAAATGGACTCAGGGTTGAATTCAAGGCTGCTTCGAATGTACACTTCGAATGCACTGCGCATATCTTGCGTTGCGGACATCGATAAGATGAAATGAGGATGTCGGAATCCGAGCATTTTTTCCACCTGCCACTGACATCAATGGCTAGTAAATCGCTTAACGCTGCGGATGTGACTAAAATTTATCGTAAGAAGCCATGCACATCTTTCTTCCTGTTAAACACTCAATCAGCGCGCAATAAGTCTGATGGGCGGTGTGCCTTGCTTTCATGTTTTGGCTTTCCATTTGTTGTTATTATGCTTTGTGAAACATGGTACCGACACGAACACGAAGTAATACAGATCCCGGGTTACACAAGACACTACTTAAATCGCTCAGTCAAGAACGGTGGAGGAGTATGTTTCATGGCCAGAGAAAGTTTTCAGTGTGAAAAAAATCGACGACTTTACGGAGGTCACCCCGGACTTCGAAATTTTGACTGTCATTCATAAAAAAAGCATATTTTCTGTTTTATATCGCCCTCCAGGCGGGAACGTGGCAAAGTTTTTTACATATATGGAAAACTACTTATCCTGGATATATGAAAACAGTTATGAACTCGTCCTGGGCGGCGATATAAATATTAACATGTTGAACCAAACACACTACGTACTTATTTCACTCGACTATTAGAAGCTAATGCATGTTTTAACACAATTACTGCTCCAACTCGCATTAGCAACAACTGTGAAAGTTTGCTTGATGTCTTTATTACAAACATTGAATCTCGAACTATTAACTCCGGAGTAATCAGCGCTCATATTAGTGATCATTTGCCAGTATTTGTTCTCTTGGAATCGTATGTCTCGGCTAAAGAACCGAGCCAGTGTCCCCCAGTGACTACTCAAGATATTAATCCGGCTACACTTGAGGAGTTCCGCACAAAAATATCAAAAATAAATTGGCTTGAGGTGTACAATCAGTCTTATGTAGATGCCGCGTACGAGTCATTTCTGCGTCTTTTCAAAAAGGCTTACTCGGAATATTTTCATCCTAAATCACTGAAGCCTAGAAAAGCTAGAAAACCTCGGATAACCAATGCACTTCTGAAACTAATCGAACAAAAAGATGCTCTATTCAAACGTTTTTGGACACAAGAGACACGTGTCATCTATCCGAATTTAAGAAATTTCGAAACAAGTTAACTGCTATTCTCAGACAAGCCAAGAAAGATTGCCGTCATAGGTTGTTTAATCCTGAAGCTATAAAGCGAACAGAAAGCACGTGGAGAAACCTTAGCACAGTGCTTAACATTGGACGTCAGCATTCAGAGGGCGTACGAAAACGGAGAACGTTCATCAGGCGTGCATTTAGCAAACGCTTTTGATAATTATCTTGTGTCTGTTGTAAATAGTTTGCACGATCCACGCTCCGCAGAGTACCTCAATTCCAGAAATTGTGATAGTGCTTTTTTACTTCTAACTAGCGCCGAAGAAATTTATCTCACGTTCTCCGCTCTGCGAAATAGTAAAAGATGCGATATTGATGACCTGCAAATACACCCCGTAAAACAAGTTTTAGATCTGATATGCCCAGTTCTTGAGCATGTGTATATTTGTGCTTTGTAAACGATATATTTCCCAAGCGCATGCAGCTCGCAAAGGTTACAGTGCTCTTCAAAGCCGGTGATAAAAACAACCTGTCTAGCTACAGACCAATATTCATTTTGCCTGTATTTTCAAAATGCCTAGAAAAACTAATGACAATGAGAATGACCGCTTTCTGCGAGAAACACAGTATTATTACTGACTGCCAGTTCGGTTTCCGAAAGGGTCGCTCGACAGAGTTAGCTCTAGTAACACAAAAGGAACTAATGCTACAAGCATTTGAGCAAACTTTTGTGACACTAGGCGTTTTTATTGATTTGTCAAAGTCCTTTGACACAATTAACCACACCACTCTGCTAACAAAACTTGAAATTTACGGTTTTAGGGGCCCATTCCTTGGCTTAATCAAAAGCTATCTGCAGTTCAGGTGTCAGAGGATTTCAATAAATAACTGTATTTACGATAACTTACCCATTCATTCTGGTGTACCTCAAGGAAGCATTCTTGGACCTTTGTTATTTAACATTTACATTAACGATATAATGAATATGGACATTACTGCCCGATTCATCATATACGATGATGACACTAGTCTGTTCTTTACATCTGGTTGTGCAAGGGACCTGTTGGCTCTTGCGAACGCTAGTTTAAGTGAACTTAATCGATGGAGTTCATTTAATTCACTGTCTATAGATAAAAACAAGACAAAGGCTGTACTTTTTCAACCTAAAAACAAAAATGTCCACATGGATGGCTATTTCCAAATGGGTTCCTCGATTATCAACTTCGTGCCATCGAATAAATGCCTAGGGGTCGTATTTCAAGAAAACTTGCTTTGGAATATTTATACAGACTCAGTTGCTAACAAAATCACTCGCGTTGTGGGAATACTAACGAAACTTCAATTTTTGACAATGAATTTTAACATTTACAACGCACGTCACAGAGAAACATGGTACGTTCCTAAAGCGCGCACTAACTACGGTCAACAAATGTTACGCCACGCACTGCCATCTTTATTAAATTCATTAGAAACTCAATAGACACCTATCTCTCCTTTTAATGGGCTCATTGTGGATTCCTTTTTTTTTGCCCCGGTATACACTGACGTCATGAATGCTTAACCAATTTTCTCTGCTTGTAACTACCTTATTTTTTATAGATGTGAATTTCAAGTCTATGTTATATGCATCATTTTATACTATTCGCTTTCTGTAATATAATTCCTTGCAGCATTCTATTCTTGATTTTTTTTACCCGTATGTATGTCTGTTATACAATGTTCACCAATGCTTTTTTTTCTCGTTTATCCAGTATTGTATGTTTTTGTTCTCTTTATTGTGCACAGTGCCATTTCTGTAGGGGGTACAGACCCCGTCAAGCCGAATCCATTTGGCTTTTTGTCTGTACTCCCGTCATCTGTACATGTATAGATGCTGTATACTTTCAATGTGATCCCTAGCACCGTCATATTAATGACCTACGGACTGGCACAGAACAGATGTCCTATACCTGTATTCCCTTTCTTTCTCTCCCTTTGTTCCCCCTCCCAAGTGTAGGGTAGCATTCCTGGCGTCGCCTGCTTAACATCGCTGCTTTCTCGTTCTGCTCTCTCTCTCAATCTCTTCTTGGCAATTGGCTTTCTCCCGTGATGTTAAATGGGTGGTTCTAGTAGTTGGTGCCATAAAGAATGGGAAGAAGGGACGTATTCTGCAAATTCGCTTCAATTCCTCCTTCAAGGTGGAAAAGAAGTTTGTAAGTCAGGTAGGGCGTCCGAGATTATTGGAGCGTTGTGTCAGAAGTATCGGCATGAATCGGCCCAGCACGTCCACCAATCTGTCGCCGACAAACGCAGGGCGACACAAAAGGGGGCTTTTAATCCGAAGGCCAAGAAGACCAGCAGCGCGCGTCCGAGCGGGAACGTCGTCTTCTTCGCTTCCACACGAGCCCAGCCATGCCGTTCGGCCGCATGGCGGCGCTCGCAGAATGTGAGCAGTGTGGCAATATGTTCTAACTTATATGTTATAAGCGTTTTATATGCCACAACTGCAAAATTTGTGGCGCAATTTTTTACCTTGAGGCTTGGTAGAGTCTGGTTGCTGACGGAAAAATAGTAGATGTTAATTTTGGTGCTACAGTTAAGGCGATTAGCTAGTGCTGCTACATTATACTTGTATTGAAGAACTTAAACTCAGGAGTTGTTGTATATAGAGTAAGAATAATGAAGTGGATTTTGTTTCGTGGTTATGCACAGAAACCCTGATTTATCTGCGGTAATTCACATTCCCCAGCCATGGCACCATGCCTGAATACTTCCCATACAATTATTTTTACGTCGTATCTATCAAAACATGTTTAAAGTGCCCGAATTTTGAATGAAGGACTCCTTCAAAGCACGTCTGCACCGACATTTTACTTAATCTTCACTGATGCGAACGCTGACAGCTGAGTTCGTAACACATGCTGCAGCTTGTTGAGCGTCCTTGTTTGCACTGCGCTGCCATTGGGTCTCGGTGCATACCCGCTTTAAATGAATCATTTCTGCCAGTTCACAGACGTGCTTTGCCGAAAGCATACTGTATATTAATTTCCTTCGACTTTAACTGTAAACTGCTTTATATTTAGCTGCAGTTCAGGAGTACATTTTTATCCTTACCCGAGCGCACTGATCCACGCCCTGGGAATGTGCCCTGTGCACGCACTGGCGTTTTTTTATGGGGGTTTAACGTCCCAAAGCGACTCAGGCTATGAGGGACTCCGTGGTGGAGGGCTCCGGAAATTTCGGCCACCTGGGGTTCTTTAGCGCGCACTGACATCGCACAGCACACGGGCCTCTAGAATTTCGCCTCCATCGAAATTCGACCGCCGCGGCCGGGATCGGACCCGCGTCTTTCGGGCCAGCAGCCGAGCGCCATAACCACCCAGCCACCGCGGCGGCATGCACTGGCTTCGGTCACGGACAACCAACATTCCGCCAAAATTAAATTCCTTTTAAGTTGGCTTTCGCCAATAAAGCAGCGCAACAAAAAGTAGCAGGGATAATCTAGCATATGCCTTCATATAATATATACGGTGCACTTAAGCTGCTCGTAACTTGTGTTCTCGTGCTTCTGTTGCCCTCTGACCAATGTCTTATGATGGAAGAAGACGAAGAACAAGAGTTGACAGCAGTGGTGAAGAAGAAGAAGAGGACAGCAGTGTTGTGGGTCAGCGTTCGCAATTGTTCCTGCTCATCACGAACGAAACCACCTCCTGTCATGTCCGCCCACAGCAGCAGCAGCAGGTCTGTCTCATCGTCGTGATGCTTCTAGCGACGATTCGTCGTCCATGTCACTGCCGGACTACTTGCGCAGTTTGGGCGTCGACGACTACCTGCAGGAGATGCTTACCGTCAACAACGAAGTTACGAATCAGCTGTCGGCACTGGATCAAAAAGAGCCTTGCGGACCCGACAAGAGTGTCGCCATGGAGCCGCCGGATATTCCTTCAGTGCCAGCTCCGGTGGCGCCGGTGGAAACCAGGGGGTGCAGCGTTGGTTCCAGTGCGTTAGTGGTGACGGAGGCGCCGCTGCCGCAGAAAGAAGGTAACGTAGAGACTTGGGCTTGTTAGTTCATATTTGTGAGTTATAGCACATCAAAGAAGGAGGGACGGTGAACAGGAATTGAAACTCACAGTTGGAAGGTAGCGCTGAATGTGTCAATCCTACGGGGTAGAAACATGGAAGCTAATCTTAAGTTGAGGACAACGAAGCGAGCCATGGAATGAAAAATGATAGGTGTAATGTTAAGAGACCAGAAGCGGGCAGAGAGGGTGAGGGAACAAACGCGGGTTGATGATATCCTAGTCGAAATCAAGAGGAAGAAATGCGCTTAGGCAGCGCATGTAATTTGAAGGAAAGATGACCGCTGGTCCTTAAGGGTAACGGAGTGGATTACAACAGAAGGCAAGCATAGAAGGAGGCGGCAGAAAGCTAGGTAGCCGGATTAGATTAAGAAGTTTGCGGCGATATGGTGGCCGCAGCTGGCAAATGACAGGGTTAATTGTTCTTTGTTTATAGAATTGCGAAAGGATTTAAAATTGGCAAGATCTGCCCCTTCGCTGGTACGCAGAAATTTTTTGAACAGACGGTCCTTTCTTTCAATTTTTTCTCAGAAGCTGGCGTGTTATTCATGGCTTTCGACAACATTTTCCTCTGGGGGCAGGTTTGTAAACAAAATACTTTTTGTAGACTGAAGTGAACGAGCGCAGAAAAACCTCATAAGCAATGTTCACGTCACTCTCGCGAGAGACATTGTCCCAGCATAATTTACTAATTTCTAGACGAAAAGCATCAAGAGCTACCTGGGAAATAACTTCATAGGTTGCAGCCACAACTGGAAAAGAAATTCTTGAAATATTCGTAACAATGCTGCAGCACATCGGTAAATGATCGCTGACAGAATACGCGAGCACGCAACTTTTTATGGAAGATGGATCACAGTTAGATATAAACAGATCTAAGATGGTTTCTAAGTAAAGGGTGATTCGCGTGGTTGAGCTTATAAGATTTGCACAGCCATTACACAAGAGCATATTTTCAAATTCAATTCTGTGTGCTGGTGCAACCCATGTCAATATTAAAGTCACGACGAAGAATAATCTTGTATTGATTTTCATTAACAACTGAGAAGAGATTTTCAAGAAAATCAATGAAATCACTCATACAACCACCGGGAGGGCGGTAACAGATAGCGATGACGAGGGCATGCACCTGTACACACACAACCTCGTAATTGCGGGTTACACATGAAAACTCCGAAAGTAAGGTCGCTGGCAAGGACTCACTCACAAGTAAAGACACGCCTCCACCCCGGCGAATAGACCTGTACACGCAGAAGGATTTCATCCCTGGTTGCTGGAAAGTATTTGCACTGTCGGACTGCCATCATTTAGCTTCTGAAATAAACAATCGAGCTCTTAAACTTTGTTACTAATTGACTGCACATTTAAATGAAAAGAGTTCAGGAGACCCTTTTTTTGTAGCTCCAAGGGTTGCAACTAAATCGTTTATTGCTACCTGGCCCAGACATGGTAATTGGACAGAAAAAAAACTATTCTTGATTTGCGATAGCAAGCTACGTTGGAAGGTGAGATTGGCTTCGTATCAAGATAGCCCGGTCACCGTCTGCCTTTCGCAGGAAGATTTTGCCGTTCCTATGCTATGCGTAACGGTGACCTTTCTCTTTAGCCCAATCCTTCACTGTGCGAAGCAGCTGGCGGTTTTGGTTCGTCATGTTTTCCTGAATGAAAAGACCAGAATTCTTTTTCTTCAGCTCATTTCTAGTTTCGAGCTATTGATCCCTGACAGCTTGTCGGGCGTATGGAACAATTATACCGGGTGTGTTGTCATGCTTAGCAGGCAGGCGGAGTATAGCAGAAATATCCATTCCAGAGATGTTCGGTATACCAACCAAGTTGGCAATGGAATTTACTTATCTACTAAATTTTCGTTTTCTGAGACCTTTACCCCATGCACTTAAAGGTTTAATCGCCGACTTCTCCATTCCAAGTCATTTAGCCCATTCTTCAGTCGCTCACTTTCCTCGCCTGTGCTTTGGACCCTGCCCTCTAGAGCTTCCACTCTTTTACCAAGCTTTTTTGTGTCATTTTCTTGTGTTGCCACGCGAGCTAGCAGCTGATCATATTTATGGGAAATTAACTGCACAGCTTTTTCGAAGTTAGGTACGGTTTCTTTCAGGGGCATTAGGGCGTCTAATATCTGATTAACGCATATCAAGATAGACCTGAGATCATTTATTTCATCTGACATAAATTTTTCGGTCTGATTTCCTGTTTTGCGCTTGGCAGACCTGCATGTAGGGCATACCCATTTCTGTTTTGCAGACTCAGATTTACTCTTGTATTGTTTTTCTGTTAACCCAGCGCAGCTTCCAAAGTGGTGGGAATAGGTACACTCCCCACATACTAAAGACCCATCAGCTAAGGCAAACTCTGTGTTACATGTGAGGCAAACATTGCCAGCAGGCATCATAACCAAAAAAGGCAGATGCCAATTTTTACAGCAGAGGCAGCGGCGTATATTCTAGCAGTAGAATTGCAAAAAAGAAGCACCAACCTGCAAAAAGGCAGAGTTGCGTTTAGCAGCACATTCTTCGTGCTTCCGCCGCTTCCGAATGCGTTCCGCCTTCTTAAAGTATCTCTCTATCTTCAGTGCGGTTGCCAACCGTGACGCCCCTGGTGGATGCTCGATGCCCCGATGAACACGTGCGGGTTTCTGCGCTGAATCAGGCCCCAGCCAATGCTTGCAGAGCAAAGTTGCGGCCGGTGATGAAAACTGCAAAAAGGCAGAGTTGCGTTTAGCAGTACATCCTTCGTGCTGCTGCCACTGCCGAAAACTTTGCATAGTTCATTCGCCATCATAAGAGAATGCTTATGCCAGGGAGAGGGGGAGTGGCGGGAGGTCCAAGGTCGCCGAAAGGTCTCTACGCTGTAGGGGAGGTGCTGATTCAGCGAAAGGTAGCTGTTCGGATGGCCGCTTCATAGCATTGCAAACAGCCAAGACCTCCATAAGTATATGAGGAGGCAAAACCCTTGTTTTTGTGTGGTATCTTAGTTTCTTACCCTGTAAGCCTCTTTCCTCTCCATATCTCATCTCTTTTCCTCAGTGCATGCTAATTAACCGGAACATAATCTCATTAACCTGCTCACATTTCCTCTTTCTTCCTTCCTTTCTTTCTTCCTTTCTTTCTTTCTTTCTTTCTTTCTTTCTTTCTTTCTTTCCTTCTTCCTTTCTTTCTTTCTTTCTTTCTTTCTTTCTTTCTTTCTTTCTTTCTTTCTTCCTTTTTTCCTTTCTTTCTTTCTTTCTTTCTTTCTTTCTTTCTTTCTTTCTTTCTTTCTTTCTTTCTTTCTTCCTTTTCTTCTTTCTTTCTTCCTTTTTCTTTCTTTCCTTCTTTCTTTCTCTCTTTCTTTCTTTCTTTCTTTCTTTCTTTCTTCCTTTCTTCCTTCCTGTCTTTCTTTCTTTTTCTTTCTTTCCTTCTTGCTTTCTCTCTTTCTTTCTTTCTTCCTTTTTTCTTTCTTTCTTTCTTTCTTTCTTTCTTTCTTTCTTTCTTTCTTTCTTTCTTTCTTTCTTCCTTTTTATCTTTCTTTCTTTCTTTTTCTTTCTTTCCTTCTTTCTTTCTCTCTTTCTTTCTTTCTTTCTTTCTTTCCTTCCTTCTTTCTTTCTTTCTTCCTTTTTTCCTTTCTTTCTTTCTTTCTTTCTTTCTTTCTTCCTTTTCTTCTTTCTTTCTTCCTTTTTCTTTCTTTCCTTCTTTCTTTCTCTCTTTCTTTCTTTCTTTCTTTCTTCCTTTCTTCCTTCCTTTCTTTCTTTCTTTCTTTTTCTTTCTTTCCTTCTTTCTTTCTCTCTTTCTTCCTTTCTTTCTTTCTTTCGTCCTTTTTTCTTTCTTTCTTTCTTTCTTCCTTTTTATCTTTCTTTCTTTCTTTTTCTTTCTTTCCTTCTTTCTTTCTCTCTTTCTTCTTTCTTTCTTCCTTTCTTCCTTTCTTTCTTTCTTTCTTTCTTTCTTCCTTTCTTCCTTTTTTCTTTCTTTCTTTCTTTCTTTCTTTCTTTTTCTTTCCTTCTTTCTTTCTTTCTTCCTTTTTTTCTTTCTTTCTTTCTTTCTTTTACTTTCTTTCCTTCTTTCTTTCTCTCTTTCTTTCTTTCTTCCTTCCTTTCTTTCTTCCTTCCTTTCTTTCTTTCTTTCTTTCTTTCTTTCTTTCTTTCTTTCCTTTCTTTGCTGGCCGCCGCAGTGGCTCAGTAGTTACGGTGCTCGGCTACTGACCCGAAAGACGCGGGTTCGATCCCGGCCGCGGCGGTCGAATTTCGGTGGAGGCGAAATGCTAGCGGCCCCAGGTGGTCGAAATTTCCGGAGCCCTTCACTACGGCGTCCCTCGTAGCCCGAGTCGCTTTGGGACGTTAAACGTCCCAATACACCTACCCTTTCTTTCTCTTATCTCTGCGTTGCAGCAGTATAACGCAGTGTTCGCACCTTAAACACGCAAATATATCCTTTAGTGCTCGCTAATCCCCGAGTTCCTGTGCGCTCAGAACAGTCACATTGCTCACAGGTGTTGGCCACAAGGTGGACGGCGACATTTCAGGCCCGGCCACCAACCAGAAATGGGGCTCCATCTTGGGCATGACCTTGCGGTCGCTGGCCACAGTCGGGATTCTGCTGGTGGTCATCGCTGTGGCCTTCACCTACGCTCTCGTCTACCGCTCAGGCCGTGCACAGCGCTGGACTCAGAAAACGGCGGCGCGATTGGCTAACGAGACTTCTGAGGCCATTTAAATCACGCACGCCCACGTCATTCATGCATATGATTCTGCGATCAATGTACACACAACTAACCAGACAAGAAATGCTGACATTTTTCTAGTAAATATCACGATAAAATACGGCACCTTGAGTGCCACTCTATTAAAGAGAGTTACCTAAAAGACCTATGCTCAGCTTGTCTATACCGCAGCAGTAAATGAAATATCTGAATTGCCATAAGTGTGGGTAGTTTTTTTTATGTTGCCTGTCATTCAGACGGAAAGTTAGGAAGGAATGAAGTGTTTAACAAGAAAATAGTGCCATTATGATGTTTTTTTTTCTTTCTTGGCGAAGTTCTCCTGTTCCCTCTCTTGTTTCGCTCACACGTTGTTTGAAGCTTTTTGTTTGTATTCAAATTTTGGATTTATTTAGCTTGATTTGCCTCTTGGAACTATTGTGACTTTATTGTCCTTGCAGTGCTTGAGTAATGATTTGCTGTTTGCTTGTTTTTTGTTGCTGAAATGGTCGCAATTTATTAAGGTTTCTTTCGCATGCGACTCGGTGTTCCTAGTTCATATATGTTTGTATGTATGCATTTTTTGGGAAGATCAGAGCCTAGTAAGGTGCGAAATCACGATTTGCTTGCTCTTCCTTTGTTTGCGTGAAAATGTAAATCAGAACAAACCGAAATAATACTCGCCGCGGTGGCTCAGTGGCTAGGGCGCTCGACTACTGATCCGGAATTCCCGGGTTCGAACCCGACCGCGGCGGCTGCGTTTTTATGGAGGAATAACGCTAAGGCGCCCATGTGCTGTGCGATATCAGTGCACGTTAAAGATCCCCAGGTGGTCGAAATTATTCCGGAGCCCTCCACTACGGCACCTCTTCCTTTCTTCTTTCACTCCCTCCTTTATCCTTTCCCTCACGGCGCGGTTCAGGTGTCCAACGATATATGAGACAGATACTGGGCCGTTTCCTTTCCCCCAAAACCAATTATTATTATTATTATTTTTATTATTATTATTATTATTATTATTATTATTATTATTATTATTATTATTATTATTATTATCATTATTATTATTATTATTATTATTATTATTATTATTATTATAAACCGAAATAAAAAAGTTCGGCGTCATGTTCATCAGGTCCGCACGATTGTCGCCTTGGTTTGCCGTAAATGGCAGCTAAAAGAAAATCATGCTTAATCAACTGCGTAATATAACACTGTGATTGGTCTTAAACACAACTGAACATCGCAAGGGAATATAACGTCTCGCTGACTACAATAATACAATTTTATAACAAACTTTTACTTGCTGCGGAAACAACACGCCGCGGGGGATATAAATATGCAAAATATGGCACTTCAGTACTTTTTCGAGGATATTGAATCTAAGAATGCATATCGGCAAGCATTCACATTTCAAGAGTAGGCTTGAAAAAAAAAAAAACTGCTTAAATCTGTTTGTGTATTTGCAAATTGGGGCTAATGAACGTCAATGACTATGTTGTGTTGTGCTCATACTGTGCTGTTTACGGATTTTGGGGAAGTTTAATTATTTTTATTTGAAACAATTACAATAATATAATTGCAAATGGGAAGATAACTACAACGCTAGACTGCTGCTTTCAGGTTATTAGTAGGAAGGTTGGAGCGGAGCTCTGCTACGATGCAGCAATCATTGGACATTCTCTCGCAGGTGTTGACAAACTTGGAAAGAATTACCGAATAGCAAACAGAGAAGACGAGGAAGAACACACATGAAGAGTTAACGAAACCATGTTCATCGTGATGAAGAAAAATACGCCCGTCTAGAGACGCCTTAATACACTACTGGCTGCAAGAGGCAAAGCCCAGGTCGCGTATTTTTTTGCCATTGATATAGCTGCAACTGTCTGCGCTGATTACTTGATTCTGGTGACTCCCTCGCCGTTGATTCCGTCGCCTGCGCGAATGAACTATATCCAGGCATGTGATTAGGATGCATTCACGGTTGTTGCAGTAACACAACAATATAATTCCATGCCATAAACGATGCAAACAGAGCGTCTTTTGGCAGAGGTACCATAAGGTGTAAATGGCTTTCTACTAGTAGCCGAAATCACGAAGAGGTGGTGGCCAAGAGAACGTCTCTTGTATTCAGATATTCCATTTAATAGTCTTTTAGCTTGATATTACTGGGGCCGCACATTTAGTCTAAAGCACTAGATCTCTGGCAATCCTGAAAAGGGCGGTATTTGTCTGAAGCCTCTAGGTAAATGCAGAAATAAAATAAAGATTGCCGCGACTGGAGTTCACACCCGCTGCGGCGTGAACAGATCAGCTTCGCGGGCCATTGCACGAGGTTCTATGCTATCGCCGCTTCCTTTCTTTATTTCTTGTTGACTGTTGAAGAAAAGGTTGCTGTGCTATTACTGTGCTATCGCCGCAACCATTCACGCCACGCGTTACACTGCCATACTTTCGCGTTGTGCATTGCGCGTTGTCGACTTCATCAAGTTGTATCCGTGCGCAAAAAGAACTATTAGCCTCCTACCCCGCATAATACGAAGGGGGAGGTGAAACCTGTAAGACAGTCGAAAAAAGATACAAATGCGCATCAATGCTCCCTGGGTCAATGGGCACCTTGGCAGCGCTTTGAGGTGCTTGGCGGAGGTGTCTACATAAAAAAAGATGCTTTCGCACAAATTTCCTTTTTAGCAATGCTAAACTAGCAGCCCAAAATTTTAGACTGTGAGCGCTACTCCTCGGTGTACTATTTCCGATTTCGATGTGGATGAGACAGTGACCTTCAGTGACCACGTGATCATGACTATGACCATTGGGTACATGGTCCTGACCTTGACCATTGACCTTGACTTTTGATTTGGAACAGTGGGCACCACATCGACAATGACCTTCAATGTCTCACAAGGTGAAACCGAACTTGACTGCATGGTGGCATGGCCCAAGCGGCGGTAGTATGACTACATGATCATGTGACCATTACCATTGGGTACCTGATATATCTTCACCCTTGATCCTGACTTCGACTTTTACCTTGCCACTTGATTTGAGACAGTGGAGACCATGCTTACAAGAGCTTTCGCTCGTATACCGAGCCACATTTAATCCCAGATATTCTTTTTCTCTTCGTTGTAATAGTTGCTAGGTATTGAAGTATTTAAGTGGGTGGTGCCGAATGGAGTCATATATGGGCAAAATAAATTAGAATATTTTATGGCATATCACTTTCTTTGTAGCTAGATACTCGGATTTCCCGTGAAAAACACAAGTGAGCTAGCCTCTTAATTTGCCGCAGCGTGGAAATGAAATCATTCAACGCTCTTATCTATGGCTTTAATGAGATTTAATACGTTCCTCTATTGTTATGATCCAAGTCGTAGTTTTCTTGTATGCATGTCGCTAGTTTAGCGTTCTATATACTGTGGAGAATAAAGCATTGGGCGTTAGGTATGGTTCCTTAGTCGAGGGACTGTGTAAATCTTTTTATGAGTTCTTACAGCTTCCGTGGTGCAAGCGGGCCGGGCAATTCATTTTCGTTTCTTCTTTGGACTCCTGAACACGTCGCATGTGTTTGCAGAGCATTATGCCATGAACGGTAAGGGCAGGGCGACATTTTTTTTAATTACCCGAACTAGCGAATATATGTGCTACCAAGTCCGCGGCGCCAGTAGGTAGTGCGGACACAATATTATTCTGTTTATGTTTATTTTCACCCTCCTGAGCGTTGTACAGGCGCTACCATGCCATTACGTTTTATTGCGTGCTACAAACAAGATAACAACTCGTTTACTTAATCTCTAAAACAACCCAAGTACACGTTTCGTTATTACGCAGATATTTCCTGTTAAAGCTAGGTCGGCTTATGTGCGAACTCGCTGTATAATCAAAGCTACTTGAGAGAGAAAAGAAATAATTTTCCATTTCTGTTGGAGATAGGATTTCTAGCCTCATTTCGTCGAAGTGTGCCTCTATGCCGTCATTTTGTCATAAAAAAAGTCACATTTCTCCGTAGAAAAAAATATGAACAGAGAAAAGAGGCGCTTTCGAGAAGCGTCTGTATTTCCTGTATTTATCTCGACCCAATCACATCACATCTTCTAGGTGGTGCCCTAGGACAGCCAGAGGCACATATTACCTTAGCGAATATGCTGGGGCTATATTGGTTGCTCTGCATGCGCAGTATTCAATCTCTGTTCCAAGTGTGCAACCTGCTCTTCTCGATGCACTTGGGAAGACATAATTTGTTAGGTGCAAACCATGAGCGCAGCACATCTGCTGGCCATTAGCGCCCTTCCGCAGAACCGCAGCGCGCAGAAGTTGAAGTACATGTGACGAGACAAACTATCGCTTTTTGTCCTAATTACGGCATATTTAACTGTAATAAAAGTGCTTGATAATGTTGCAAATTTCAAACATTTAAATCTCGTGACACTTTATCAGAATAATTTTATTACCGTACTGCAGACTTCACGATGACGAAATATAGGAGCCGGTAAGAGTACATTTAAACGCTCTTTGTTGCAATGATATGCCGCATGCTTTAGGATGTGAGTTTATTTATTTATTTGCTCCCAAGGTGGAATTGTTAGGGAAAAGACAGGTTCAAAAATAACAGTGAAACAAACGCGAATGGGATTAGGGCTAGAGCACTCCAGCAGACCTTCATTAAGTCTTCCGAGAAAAGGTCAGTGTTCGTTCCAGATACGGCTGAAGTAGTGAGGTGACTCAATTCCTATCTAAGCTTGGGCATGACGGAACAGAAATAAGGATGGTCTTTGACTGTTCAAGGTACGCAACTGCACGACAAAATAAATGTGTTAGAGGAGAGCCAACCCCATTGTTAACCGGTGCCTTCTCTATAGGATTAGGCGAAGGCGTGGATGCATTAATTGTTCATCGCAAAGAAAAGGGGGAAAAAGAGTCCCAAAGGTTGTGCTAAAGAAGGAGTAGCTATTAATTGTGAATAATGAACACTGACATAAGGGTCGACAACTCATAGTCGTCTTTCTCTGCGTGTAAAGGAGCAGCTGAGTGCGTCCTGTGAGGATCTGTAAAGTGTCCAAGGAAATTGTTGCATGGGCACTCGCAGGGAGGGGAAATTGGGAGATTTTAGACTAAGTGCGCAGGAAGAACATAAAGACTGTATAAACAACTCGTAAACAATTAAACATTTTAGGCTTCATAACTTCCACATGGCATACGCCGAATGTTGCGTGGATCAGAGCGCCTCGAGAAATGGTTTTCTTTGATAAACCTCTGCATTGTTCGCGCTTAAGTTTCACACAGGGGTGGCATTTGGCGGTACTTTAAACTTTTGTGCTACGTTTGGTTTGGGTAGTCTTTTGATTCGATGAGAATTAAGAGGACGTCCGCGTTAGATTCGGCTATGCGGGACGCATAAAGACGTTTGCTCAACAGATGTACGGTGAGCGCCAGCAGCTGTTGTCGAAAAAAAAAACGTTCAAAGCAGCCGAATGGGAGAGGTGGAACGAACAGGGCTCGCCAGTCCTCTAAGGGCGACAGATGGCACTGACGGTAGAGTCGCTGCGAAAGCTGCTTTCCTTTGGTTCGTGATAGCGGCACATGATGCGAAGTTTCGATAAAGTTTCTCTGAATAAAGATACTTATTAACCCAAACTTAGCACAGATTAAAAATTACCCCATAATGATTCCTTTTGCTAAATTTTAGCCCGAACAAAATATATGTGTAGTAGAGGGACACATTTTACGAGGCACTCGGGGAGGAGAAGCAGAATGCAGATACCACTAATTTAATGCACAATATGAGGACTGTTAGTTGTTACGGTTAAAACATTTCTGCGCCCCAAACCAACACTCTGGTTATGAGACACGTTGTAACTTGTAACCGTGGGCTTTTGCTTAGCTTTCTAGTTTCCTCGCGTCGCCTCTTTTATATGTATTTTTACTTAAATACTAGTACCAAATTCGGCCCTATACCTTCTCGCACATTTTATCCGCAATTGTAAATAAACCCACGCTGAAACTGTGTTATAGGTGCAGGCCACACTTCTATTGGGTTCAACACACTTTTGTAGTTGACTTTAGTTTAGGTTTCAGATTTAATATATGCGAGTCTTTTTTCATTAAAGTGACGAATATAGAGGCAACATAAGAATATTTCAACGCCTTACGGTAAGAGCTCCTTCAAATATTGTCTTTAAAATCGACCCAAGTTCCTAACGAGCTTCATGATGAGGTCTTTGTATACGCCTTTGTGGTAAAGGATGATTTGGCCACCGTTGTTTGTGTCACTTGGCTCAGGGAAGTAGCCTGACTCAGTGTAGAGTTCTGGCTGAGGTAACGGGTGAGAGGAGGGCCCCAATCCGCCAGCGTGCCCTTCTTGGCTGTGGTCAGTGAGCATGAAAGAGTTTGACGCTTGATACTTCTGGTCACTCAAGCCTTCGTACAGCAAGGACATCGGAGGCTTGATCGTTGGTAAGTCGTCCTCAAGTCCATGGCGGCGGTGAACTGTAAGGAGACAGGTAGGATGTTTAGGTGAGAGCAATTTAAATCTGCCTTATGAAGATACAAGCTAGGTGGACGGAATCGTTGGATTATTTATTTGGTTATTAGAATGTTATCGCTGGCCAGCACTATTTATTTTGGCCCTGCGCCTTCGTACTGCACCAGGCACCAAAGAAAAATTTTGAATGCTTTCACTTAGCTTATTGCCTGATATACTGATTGATAAACAGTTCAAACGATTCCGTAAGAGTGAAAAACTGATTCATACTTTCTTTTTAGAGAGCTTTTTTTTTTGTGAAACCCCAGTTTGCATACATAATCTTGCTATTTACTCTCTTCGTCACAAAGCGAAACGAAGGATGGCAATCAGTGGTCGATAAAAAGTATTGAATGGCAAAAACGAGCTGAAAATCGACCGGAAAGCAACATGTGACTTGTCCCAAGGCTTACCGCATGGAACCATTTGGTAGCGAAGCCTGAAGCCAGCGTATTCAGGCTTGTGAGTTCCGTTGGATACAAAACTGATGACTGTTGCCCCAGTATCCACTGAAAGAACAACAAATTCATAGGAACACCTAATTACACTTTGATTTGGCAGTGCGGTAGCGTTATATGCAGTTTATGCCTTTACCGTAAGTGAAGTCACTTTCAATCTAATGACATCACTGTTCTCCAGCCAATCAGCAAATTTTCAAAGAGACAACAGTTTTTTTCCCCCGATGAGGTTTGTAATGCTATGTTATTAAAACGCCTCGCATAAATTTTGTGTAAACCAGTAAATAGAAATATGGAACCTACTTCTTGGTACATCATCACCGAAGCGCAGAAATTTGACCCGGACAAAATGGAATAAAGACGCAACGAGCAATGCTAACAAATGATTCGTCCGTTAAAATAAACATCTTATTATTACTCACCCCCAAGATTACATTTCGGCACCAACTAGCACAATTTACGATCCTCGTGCAAGCTACGACCTCTCGGCCTATGATCGCGTGAGGTAGTGGCTACTGTGCCCTAGAAATGACTGTAAAGAGACACATTACTATTTCATTATCACACGCAAAATTTCTCCGCTTTGAGCTCCTAAAATTAACGCACCTAGAAAAAAAAAACACAATTGATTTAAATATTGGGGGTGTCAGTGCAAACTCTGCTTGTTGTTGCTGGCGCAACTCGCTCAAAGATGGGTGAAGGGAAAAAATGCATACACTTATCCCCCTAGCTATTAATGCAGGAGTGCAATTAAGTGCTACAGGAAACGCGAGACAACTGGCATGGAGAAAAAAATGAGTTCAAAGAAAGAGCTGCGTAAGAAAAAAAAATTGAAACAATAGGCACGTCGGAGAAACCACGTCCACCGAATGAAATGCTGCAGCAATAGATGCCCCTAATATCCCCGCCCCTTTAACTTTCAACTCGTCTGAACGTCGTAGAAGCTTATGCAAATGGCAGCTGTCCATGTAGAAGTTAGCTAAATTTAGGGCAAAATTAACTATAACAGTGTCGCTAAAAGCTGCCTTAATTTCGTACGTAGCGCAGCTCAAGAAGAAAAGAGGAGAAGAGAGAGAGAAATACTTCATTAATGGTCAAATTAAGATCTCGTATGTACTTCTACGCCAAGCGGGAAATTGCCAACTGGTAGACATGAGGTGACGTGAGCCGCCAAGGCCAGCTTCGCTTGTCATTGAGGAGGAGGAGGCTTGGGGCAGTGTGGGGAACGGCTGGGTTTGGGGCAGGCGAAAAGGAGGTGTAAGAAATTAACCTAGGGGCAGGTGCAATTTGGGTCTAAAAGGGTCGTCGCGAGAGGATATGGATTTGACTGTAGACATGTTATTCTAAGGGGGGGGGGGGTACGAAGGAAAGCAGCGATTTCTATAGGACACCTTACGAGACACAAATGTTATCAGCTTACTGCATACTATTTTCACGAGGTGACAAAAAGAAGGCTTCTTGCATACAATGCAACTTGTATGGTTTGGGAACATTAAGACTTTGAGATGTCTTCTCTGCAGCCATAAAGCACACCTTCGTAGCCTCCCTGGTATTTCTTAATGGCAATTTGTAGGATACTGTATGACGTTTGCTTGGTAAATGCATTATTTTGTAAAAATGTCTGCACTTGTGTGCCATATGAGTGATAATTGTATGAGATTTTTATGACGAACCTGTATCAGCTTATTGTACAATATGACGTTTTTCAGAGGGTAACACTTAAATTAATGCAACAAAGTCAAACAAGTTGCTCAGATATATTCGGTCAAGTAAATATATGCAGCGCTTTCAGCGACAATTCTGTGATAAACACGTCGCCACGAGGTAATTTGATGCCGAAAGACTGTTTGCGAGCCACAGCTGCGCAAGCGTTTGCGTCATTGCCACGGTCCTCTCATTCGACTAGAAGGTTGTTGCTGTTGTGGCCCCAGAAGCGATAACAACAACAACCTCCTAGTCGAATGAGAGGACCGTCGAAAGGATCGTTAGGAACGCGCTAAGTAGACTTCTACTTCATCAACTGACTGTGGGATGTGGGAGAGTGTTGCTAACGTTGCGCCCTGTTGACTTACCTTGTCATATTTGAATTTTGTGTTTAATGCAAAAGCATAACTAGTCTCATTAAGAGAAATGCTGGTAGAGTATTTTGAGTCATACTGAAGTGCAATGATATAATTTAAACCATAAGTGCAGAAGAAAGTTTCGTGCAATACCCAATCTATTTCTACATTTGCATGCTTTGCTTTTTTCGCTACCACTCTGCGAAAGGCAAAACATTTGTGTTGAATTTGGAGAAGCAAGCCGAGCATTACCGGTGTCGAAGGAGTCAGGAAAGTCATCCCCGCAGAAGGGCTGTACGCCAAGCATCAAAAAATCTGCCTGGAGCGGCGACCGGAAGCGGAATTCTTCACAACGGTTCACCACCGCCCTTTGTTTGCTGGCTTCGGCGCCGACTGGTTGCGCGGGTTCGGCGTACACACCAAAGGGGCCGGCTTTGGACAGGCGGAGCGAACAGGCGCCTGCCGCTAGCCGGAAGCAGATGGAGTAGCGCTGGAAGTTGGGATAACCCAGTTCAAGACGGCCACTTCCAGTTCCGGGAGAAGTAACTTCGCCGCTAGCGTAGTTGAAGCTTGAGATGACACCTGTCGGGTCTTCGTGGTACTGTAGGCAGCCAGAAGGGGCTTGGAGAGAAAAAATGGGTGTCATGGTATTGGTACCATAGATTCGGGATCATGTGTCATCTGGTCAAGCGCCTGGCCTTAATATCTGCCATTCAGCCTTTTTAAGGTCGGCATTTTAAGTTGATCAAGTCTTTTAATGAAACAACTGACATTTAATATTATCCAGCTCACTTTCCTACTTCCGCAATCGTCAAATTTTGAAATGTTTTGATAGTTTCAACCATATTTATTTATTTGTTCAGATACCCTCACGGCCCGAAGATATTACAGATTGGAGTGGGAGGACATCCATTGGATTACGTACATTGCAGCAAGAAAAATACTGGCTGAAGTAACGCGGCGAAAAAGAAAGAAAATCAGAAAAGAGTGAGGAAAAATAAAGAAAGAAAAACATTTGAGGCAGAAAACAATTTGCCAGTGAAAATAAATGTGAAGAAAATTTGCAGAACATTATAAAGAGAGCTTACAGTCGGCAGTTTTAAAAGAATGAGTAATTTCGTCCAACTGTTTGGGAAAATGGTTCCAACTCTCAGAGGTTATTTTTATATCCTTAATCTGGACAATATAAACAAACTTATTAAGCGCTCAGGGGCTTAACAAACAAGTTAAGCGCCTGATAACACCTTCTACTTTGCGCCTTTATTATAAGGTTGCTATCTCAGAGTGTTATGTAGTAGTAATTACTTTAAATCCTCGTCCTAAACGTAGTTAATGCGAATACCAAAGGGCCACATCTTAGAAAAGCTTTTGAAGTATTAAAAGGAGCTTAAAAGAAAGCTAAAAAAATTGAGAGCCCGTACTAGTCATCTTACCCACTCGCTGGCTGCCGCAAGGTATCTGGATGACTCTGATCCTCCAATGTCGCTGTGTCGCGTTGGGAGCGAGAAACATTGATAGTCTCACCGGCCCGCTGGACTGGCCCACGCTGACGTACACTGCACAGAGGAGGCCGGTGCAGCGCCGTCAATAAAGCTTCTGAGGTCATCAAGCTTGAAATTTCAAGGTGAGTTGCATGCATTTCCTGGACTCTGAATGTCCAGAAACTGAGGAGGGATTACATTTCGCCCATTTCAATAAGCTGAAGTGTCATTTTCAGCGGTGCTAGTGTCGTTCGGTTCCACATTTTAGGTGTGATACTTTGAGAGATGATTTTTTGAAAAGCCTTTATATATAACCAATACATATCAGTGACCACGCGGACTGCTACTCCTATTGCCCCGTATACAGAATGTTTTCTCCAACGGTTGAAACACTGACATAGATTTTTGGAAGAGTTGTGTGGGTTCGTAACCCAAACAGCACAGGTAATTGGTCCAATATTCGAAATGAATGGTTTCACTCTGTTCCTCTATAGGACCAGCCTTTGCCAATACATATCCAATATTGGGCCGATTACATTTGCTGCTTGGGAATCTGCACATCAGAGAGGCATAAGAGATTTTCCTTGTTTTTGCGAAAACAAAAATTGACATGCCAGAAAATAAATTGTAAGCACATTTTGTAACAATTCCATCTTGATTCAAATTTTTGGCTGTGTACTGTTGTTAGCAGCACGAGGTGATGAGAAACCTGGTAGCAACCAATAAATTTCACTCGTCAGCTACGCTGTTCAAGGAGACATTAACTTTACTAAAAAAATAGATAAGCTTTAGTAGGGCAAATATTCATTAAAAAATGCAGCCCCCGGCAGCGATCCTACTCCAATTTTGTTTTCATTTGGCCTGGGTCACTCACTTCGGCACTGGCTGCCTCCTCGTTCTCGCAGGGTTCCGCCAGGCGGCGCGGCGGGCGATGTCAGTGGAGCAGAATCAAGAGAAAAGAACTGCTATTGCCCTCAACAATACCAGCAATCACGCTGCCATTCCACCCCTTCGCACTGCATTCTTCTTTTCTTCAAAGTAGGGTGGCAATAAATATATTTCTGTCAGTAAATGAAGAAGTTTCAGAACAGTTGGGTTCTGCGCATTGAAAAAAAATTCAAGAACCCCACCATGTTGTCCATGGTTGATGCCGCAGATGAGGGGCAGACGACTGTTGTCGTCTTGTCCGCTGACGTGGAAGGCGTCGTGGCTGCATGTCCCAGACGCAGGGGACACGTCGGGACCGATGACGTCGAAGCGCTCCAGATTGAGCCGTAGCTGGCACACACCGGACTGTGCCTGAGAGTAGTCGGGAATTCAACCTTGAACTGAGACTGCACTAAGCGTCGCGCGTAATATTAACTGTAATACATAAACGGGCATCACAATCTGTCTCGACCATGTATAAGTTCTGCACCTAGTGTGCCCAAAGCGCTAAACTTAGTGTCCGAGGAGCGGGCAAGGCACAATTGCAATCAGTCCTACCAATTAGGTTCTACAAGCCAATGAATGTTCCTTCTGACTTCTTAGCTTACCACTCGTAAAGACATACGTTAGTCATATACATGCTGTCTAACGGGATCTACAACCACAAGGTCCATGCTAGCTCCTTTCTGACATCGATTCTGCAGCGTAACCGGTAAGAAGCTGGTTTCGCTTGTAGGAGGACAAAATAAAGTTACAATGGAAAATAAATTTCATATAGAACAAAACTAGTGGTATTAGTCAAAGAGTGCAAAAAATGACTTCAAATTGCTCCGTGAACAAGCATAGCAGTGCCACCGTCGTCAAGCTAACTCCAAGGCGCGATCGGGTGGTACATCCAGAACAGCGCCACTGATGGTCGCCCCGTGTGTTCAGAGAGCCGCACGGGCTGGCGTAGAGAACCTGGTGGTCGCGCATTCACTTCGTGAGTTGATTGCCTCCCAGTTAAACTCATTGCAACTAGGTGCCGGGGGCCCTTCGCGGCGATGGCGATGACGAGAGTGCATTCTCGGGTGTCTGAATTCATCGTGACAACGACTCAGCAAAGCAGTACTGTTGTTAACGAGCAGGAAGTATGTAATATGCGCTTTCCAACTGTTCTGATTGCAGTCTGTGCAGTGGAGATTACAATAAGAGTTTGGGGAAGAACTTAAGAAGACACGAGGGCGCGGAGCCTAATTACTTGGAAATGGCCACTCCACACAGATATTTCAGTAGGCATTCCTTGAGTGAAGAAAATGTGTCAACCTTGTGAACGGCCACAGAACACAGCAGGCCGTTCGGATCAGGAGTCAGTGAGCCACCAACCGAAACAGGATCTACAAAGTAGCTGTTGTTTCTTGATATCGTCTCGCCGCATGATCTTGATACTGCGAAAAATGAAACAAGGAATGACGAGTAAGTGAATTGCTTCAATGCAAAACATCAAGACCGACGCTATACCGGAGAAGCACTGTGGCGAGTAAAAAGATGAGCAGAAGTGATCGAATACTGGAGCTGCAAAAACAAAGAAAAAAGAAACAATTTCCGCACGTAGATGGCCTTCAGAACCTCCCCTCAGGATGGCTAGTAGACACGCAATGATATCCTATTATTGAAGTTTTTAACACGATAGCCTAATGCATCCCGTTGTTGTTGCCATATTGACAAGGCCCATACACACCACGGGTGATTGACCAGGGTTTAATGAGGGGGAGCCAAGAAAAGAGGGTGCACTCTTTTCAAGCTGATAACTGTACTTTGGGTGATAAGTAAAAGATGAATTAAATATAATAAAAATAGGAGATAAGATCGCGGAATTGAATACATCGAAATTAATGGCAGATGTTTTAAATGTGTGAAATTTCGAATACAATGAGCAAACTAATCTGCCGGTAGCTGTTTCGTAATCGTGAAGGTATCCACAAACTTGTTGCAACGCAAAACCTCTGGCGCTCGCACCGTTCAGGAGAAAATCCGGCGTCGTCGCGGTCGTCAGCGCTGCGAGCGAAAAATCCCCGCAGAACAAACCTAGGTAGCTCAACTAGGTTGCTTCTGCGGGGATTTTTCGCTCAGCCACCTAGGTCACGTCACCTAGGTCACGCCACCTTGTGGCGCCATCCCAGCCTGCCCACCTGATTGTAAGCAAACTGCCGGCCGGGGCAGGAGGCAGTTTAATTAATGATCTGCGGTTCTACCATGGTTCGCACAAGCCCCACCAGTGGCAGCACCTGCCATCGCAGGGCAGAGGCATATCGCGTTACCGCTGCCCCACTGCGCCACGAGTGGTATATGGACTCCCAGGCGTCTAGGACTGTAAAGTCGACAATGACCAAGTCCGCAAATACGGTCATTAAACCATTAACGCTCTCACGCTATACATTTAAAACGGGGCTTAGGTGTGACCTGTAATTTTTTTTTCTGACCGAGAGTTGCGTGCCGCCATTTTCACACTCCGGCAATTGGTAACTTGTGCAAAAACGTTTTTTCTTGCCGCTTGGGCAAGGCTCTCGTGAATGTGAAGTAGACGCCCGAAAAAGGATTAAGTGATAGCCGCAGTACAACGCTACAAATGTAGAGGAGGGATCCGTGTCGCAGAAAAAGCGGTATCGGCGGCGTTGGCCGCCAGCCGAAGATACCGAGGGACGCAAACAATAACATTAACTCGAGAAAGAAATTGGGTTAGGTTTGTTATCGTACCTGAGGCCTTTCAAACTGCGAGGCGGGCACGCAGCCCAGCGGCCACAAACAGCTGATTGGTTTTAATGAGTGCGTTGATGTGTTTCACTTCGCGAATTTGGGTTTTGTGGGTTTTAACGTTCCAAAGCGACTCAGGCTATGAAAGACGCCGTATTTAAGGGATCCGGAAATTTCGACCACCTGGGTATCTTTAACGTGCACTGACGTCGCACACCACACGGGCCTCAAGAATTTCTCCTCCATAGAAATACGACCGCCGCGGCCGTGACCGAAGCCGCATTTTTTTGGGCGAGCAGCCGAGCACCATAACCACTAAGCCACCGCAGCGTCTGATAAGCTTAGTGAGGCTTCTTAGAGACATGTAATGATGCTTATATGCTGATCAGGACTTAAACAACTGAGTATGCGATGCGAAAATTACCCGGTAACGCTATCTCGTTCTACTCTTGAAGGCGAAGATTATCGTTCTCTAATTTTTTGTTAACAGAAAGTGGATGTCCGGCACGCAGAGCATCTTTTTACAAGTTAAGCACCCATAATATCGCACTACGTTCGAACAGCATCGTTCAACAGTATCATTTCTCGAGTTGGATGCGTTTGTCAGGCTTCTTGGAACGCCTTTAGTAAAGCCCAAGTCGAATCACTCTCGTGAAAGAGAAGCTGCAAAAAAATGGGCTGTCCCCAAGTTCACGTTTCATAATTAAAAATCGGAAATGACTGGACAAGAAACTACGAATCAAGCGCTGACCTTCTTTTTCCCTGTTTTTTTGCGCTGTTGAAATATACAGATGACACCATTACAGCTCACCCAACTGTCTTTACTTCTGCAGTCGTAGGGTGCCTGCTTGGTTCATGCTAAGCAGGGCAGTGTGGTTGAATAAATGCGTGCATTCTTCGATACAAGAAAGCAGTACTTGTTTTAATAATACAAGTCGTGACAGAAGCGCCTTATCTTACCTTGACAGCAGACGCCGTAGCCCTGTGCACAGCGTCCCATGGCTACGCCGCCGTACAGGTTGCATTCGGAGCTCGTGAGGCAGACACCGCTGAAGCCATTCCTCGAGAAACATGGCTCGTTGGCGAACTCCACCCAGTTGAAGAATCCCCCTGAAGTTGGTGCGCCATATGATGTGGTTAAAAGAACGATTCTGTGATGTTCAATTTTCTTTTCTTTTTAGGGGGGCGGGGCGCTTGTACTTAAATAAATATCAGAGCAGGCAGCCTCCACTTTACGGAGGCACGACCACGTGCTCTCTGGTGGCAGTAAAAGACGCTAGATGTCGCTAACTCTCTGCACACAGTAAGACAAAGGAGCGGGATTTGGACCTAAATTCGTTCGGCTGCGATCTTGATTTACGAAAGGAATTTACAGTCAGTCAGCCTACTAGTTAGCTTAATCAATGAACGGAAATAAAGCCCTGTGCGTTGAAGCTTTTGGTGATCATTGAAATGAGGACACCTTAACCCGTCGCGATGGCTCAGTGGTTAAGGCGCTCGTCTACTGAGCCGGAGTACCCTGGTTCGAACCCGACCACGGCGGCCGCGTTTCGATGGAGGCGAAACGCGAAAGCCGCCCGTGTGCTATGCGATGTCAGTGCACGTTGAAGATACCCAGGTGGTCGAAATGATTCCGGAAACCTCCACTACGGCACCTCTTTCTTTTTTCACTCCCTCCTTCATTCCTTCCCTTACGGCGCGGTTCGGGTGTCCACCGAGGTATGTGAGAGAGTTACTGTGTCATTTTCTTTCCTCAAAAAGCAATTTTCATTTTCATTTACATCTTCCTACAAGCATTGCCTATGAATGCTGTAAAATGGAGAAAATATTATGCGAATAAGCACAATGGGGATGGAGACTAACGGGTCGTTTTAACGATTCTTCGACGCTTTCAATTCGCGGATGGGATAATGAGCATATAAGTCAAATTTCTGACTTTCCAGCGAGAACGGGAAAGGATAGGAACGCTTTATGGTTATGGGGATATACGCATGTGATTGGCAACCATTTAATAAACATCTTTTAGACTCCTTGTCAGGAATGTGCGAAAGATTAGTGCAGAGCATGTTCTGAGAACGAGTTCTTCGAGTTTAAGAGCTGCAGTGGAGGCGGCGATCTGATACGTCTGCACTGTGAAAACGGCTGTGGAACGGGATTTAAGGCGCTCAGTATAGACACGATTGCGGTCAAAATTTCATGCGCACACCATACATTTAATACAAATATTTCGATTTAGTGCCTACATAGTGTATATAAATGTGCTGCCCATAACCAGGAACCTTAAAATATACTGCAAAGTACACCTTGCACGCATGCACTTTGATGAAGTGAAATGAGGTTGGTTTATAGGAGTGAAAAAGACGCTGTTTCATTGCTGGATTAAAACCGTAGAAAAATGGTCTATAGACTTTATATTCTTCTCATAGACTCTATTGCCTTGTCATACATTTTTCCTGTCGTCTATTCATAGTCTATAGAATGTCTAAAGGCAAAAGTCCCCTAAAAGTGTATGGACATAAGTCTATAGATTTTCTATAGACACTCTAGGACATGTATTGCCAATAGACTAGTCTATAAAATTTTTCTACGGAAAGTCTATAGACCACTGACAAAAGTCTGAGGACAGTCTGTAGAGTGTCTAAAGAAATTTTTCTAAGAGAATTACCGAAAATGGCCATAAGTCTTTAGACTGTCGGTAGACAGTCTACAGGATTTGTATTGCCTATAGAATAGTCTATAGAATTGCTTGTTGGAAGTCTCTAAACTTTATTGTAGAAAGTCCATGGACAGTCTGTAGAGTATCTAAATAATTTAATAAAAGAGGATTACTAAATATATGCTGAAAGAAGGCGCCGCAAAATTGAATTACAATTTTTTCACCCTGCACGACCTCGTATTAGAGCTCTGTCATATGTGACCTACATGTAACAGCGTCCCATGAAGAAAGAAATAAGTGTTCATGAGAAGAAATAAGCGGAAATAAGAAAATAGTTATTTTCGATTTATTTCAGAGCAACTCCGCAATAGAAGGACAGAAGTATCTATAATGGCATTTGAAACTCTGGCCATGCTTTCGGTTAGGACTATGATACGTCAAAACTTCCTGCCAAAAGAACTCAATATCCAGCCTATTCGCCTTCACCTTCCCCTTCATACCTGACTTGGTAGCTGGGGAGCGGTTAACAGAGAGAACGCAAGAGTTGTATCGCAGTCAGACTGCCGCCCCATGCCCAGTGCGGCCATATCGAGTGCAAGCTCTGCAAAGCTTTTAAACTCGTCTGCTGTCGCTTTATACAACATGTTCAGAATTTGGATACAAGGACTTTCTGAACCCAAACCAATGGGCAGTTAAAGAGGGCAGTTTTTGCTCTCCGTATGTTGGTCATAACGCCAAGCGGACACAAACTGAGAGGATAAATTAATATCGTCAATTCAGAAATTTTCAGACGCAGCACTTAGCCGGGTTGTTTTAGATGATAACCTAAAAGTCATCATGTTTCTAGGCTACTCCTTTTGGGGCATTCGCGTAACACGCGCTTGTTTCAAGACATTCCCTTCCAAATCTCCTAATCTGTGTAATTACCCATAGAAAGCAGTGGCGACTAGCGCAGATCTTCCCGTGTTGTGATGTAACTGCGATGTTGGCGGTTTCATCTATAAACGGCTTCGAGCAACAGCTGAAAGTGACGGATGTTTCTATTTCTCTTTCGGCAACCAAATAAAAAAAATTATATACGATAGCAGCGTCACACTTGGGAGGATTTCGTGGCAGTAGTTTGTATCTTGCCTACTAGTTTGGGCGCACTCAGTTGGAAATTTGGAGGCAACTATTTATAAGCACGGCTGCGCTGTAAGAATATAAATTATAAAGCATTTTAGAAATGTGGCCATCTGTAAGTGTGCAATATAAACACACACTCTCGCTATAGAAGCTTAACTGTAATTAGTGGTAATTTTTTTTTTTACTAGATTTACATCGTGCTATTTTCTTACTTGGTGTCAGCTGTTAGCTTAAATAATATCAGAAAACCGCTTTCCCGTGATGCTTATAGTTTGTGCAAAAAATGATCTGTAAGCTCAGTACTGAACCGCTTGTCTACTTCAGATGAAGGCTACTTCGACAGCGTTGTGAATGTGCAGAGAAAAAAAGAAACATGAAAATTTGGTTTGCCCTAAAGCTTATATGCCGACTGGGGTGCCTTGAATCGTAAATAAAATCCCTCATAATGCTATATCGTTCTGTGGCTGATTCGCTTACATCTGGGAGATCGGCGGGACGTGGAATTTCCAGCTTCGTCGGGGTAATTCTTAGTGCAGTTACTACCAGACGCACTTACAATCAGGAGGAACAGAAGGACGGCGTTGCTTCGCCTGCAACGAGAAAGAAAGCAAACACCGATTAGAGCTCCTCACCGAATGAGGGTATCGCAGGCTCCGAAACTGAATTGGATCTGATCGGCGTGCAAATAACACAAAGTGTTGGTGCAAATAACACAAGGATTTGGTTCGACACTCTTTGCAAGAATACCTAACCAACTCTCCCGCCTGTACGTGCTTAGCGTGATTCGCGTGCTTGCAGAGTGTACTAAAATTCAATGCGCATTTTTAACCGCATATATCAAGGAGAAAAGCATCGGCATGAAATGAGAGCTTCACAAGCAACAGCGGAAGATACGCTACGATGCTTCGGATTTATGCTTCATGTTGAATGCGGCGGTAATACTATCTGCTGCATCTACGGGTGTGGATTCTTGGTAATGCAGAAGCAATCTTTAACTAGGTTTTGTCGGCCAAAAGATAAAATTGCAAACGTCCATAGCAAATTTCATATTGGCTCTGTACTGCTTCCCGCAATTCATCTGGCTATAACTATAGGATGAACTGTTCGCATTGTGGGGCTCTACGGCCCCTTCTTTAGTCATTTAAAGTGCGCGCGCTATCTTCCAGTCATCTAGGCGCGCGCGCAGGCAGGGCAACTGCGCATGACCAAACTGTTGCTCGCTAGATGTGGCGAACGCTGCGGTGAATCCTTGATAAGGCCAGCGAAGCGGTGCGCGGGTGGATACCTGCGGGAGCGTTGCTGGAGCTTGGTCACCGATTAGGCGTTCAGCATGAGCGACCAGGATGCATACGCGCATGGACGGCGGGGCGGCACCGTACCGGGATCAAGAGCGCAGATGGAAGTGGCATCCGCCGCGATGGAATAGCTCTTTATTGGCGTGAGTAGTAGCGTTTTAAGCCCTCATAGCGGCCGCCTGGTCTTACCGCGGCTTACTGTATTTTCTCGGTAGTTCTTTTAACTGCCTTTTCGGCTCTGTGTTTTTGTTCTGCCGCGCTCACGTGTAGCGCCTGTTTTCTTGTAGCCGTAGGCTTGCGCTGTTCTGAGAGGTAGCGCATGCTTGGCTCTGTTGTTCTCTGATGTGCCCCTTTCGAAGCGTTGTTTTGGTCCGGAATAATTGGCAAAAAAGAAAATCTGAGAAAGAAAATTTTGCAGAAAAGTGGTAAGCGTTCGCCGAATTAAAATTCCAATAATTATTTGGAAACAAAAATGTTAACTATATGCACCACACTTTACTGATTGTTCAGTACTGGTTAGCCACAGCAGTCCATGGCTGAACGGCTATTACGCTCAGTTTCGTGGACCAAGTGCGCAGGATCGAATCTCGTTCAAAATGGCCGCAATTGCATGCAGATAAATCCAAAGCACTAATGTGCAGAGCGGCGCCAGTGCAAGGTAAAGAACTTCAGGTGGTTGAAATCAATCTGAAGCGTTCTACTTCAGCGCCCTTGAGAGCCCGTGTGCGCTTTGAGACGTTGAACATCACTTACCATACAATAATATTAAATGCGAGTGATACAGATGGTCACCACTAAAAATTAAGGAAGCGCAGACGCCAGCAAGCGTGTGAGGAGATTTGTTCGTTTTGTGAAGTAGGTCGGTTGTACTTTGGCAGACTGCTGCGCGATTACACATGTCAAGCAATTTCGGTCAAAAGCTTTGAAAATTGGAAACTTTTAAGATACTTTTACGGTAATAGTGAATGTAATGGTACATCGTTCTGATATTTAGTAAAATCCTTCTTTTCAGGTGTTTCCATGAGTTGCATCGAACAGTTAAGACTCCCATAGAAAACCTACAGGGAACGCTTTTGAGGATAGCGAAAAGGTTAATAGAAAAAAATCCAAAACTGCCGTCGAGTGATCTGCAGATATGTTGTTTGTTATAATTAAATCTTTCTCATATTAAAACATTGCGTTCATTAATCGTTTCCTTCACAAAAATGCTTTTGTCCAGGATTGCTGGGTATGGGCATAGGCCGCGTGGACCTCGAGGCTCTTACATCGACGTCAAAGTTAATTTGCTATAGTGGAACTTCATCAAAGTACTGGCATCGCCCCGCTAGAGCTGTTGAATGGTCAATGAAACTTTTACACTGCATGTAAGGACACGTCGAACAATTGCAATCGTCGCAAACCTCTCTTAACGAGAAGGCATCCACCAGCTTCGTGAAAATTTATCAAGCGGCTTCTGCGACGCTGCCACAGCCCTTCCACCGCTGCCGTCATTGTGCGGACTACGTGAGTCCGAACACTCTCCCTCCTTTTAGTTTTCTGCTGTGTTTGTCCTGTTTTAATAAAACGTTTGTTTTTTTCAAACGTTTCTTTGTTTTATAGATTCTTCCGCGAGTAGAGCAGTGAGCATCTGGTTGCAAGTCAGAAAGCACCCTAACCAGACAAATTGGCTCTGACGTTAAAGGGATTTAATAAAAAGGAGTAGTTTGCCCTTAGTGTGTACAGAAAATGCACGTACTGTACTCATTATGTAATTTGCGCAATTTTGCATGAAACCTACGTTTTTGCTTAAAAGCTGAGTCTCCCAATTCCTACACCGCTGCGTCTTATAAGGCATGCTACACATATTGCCAGAAAGAAATCATAATTCTTTTATTTGTGGTATTATTTGCCTTAAAAAAAGAAAGAGTGGCGTGAACAAGTAAGAAAATGAATAAAGATGCGAATCTCAATCCTTCTCTATCATATGGAGCGCCTCATAAGGTGATAGATGGAAATAGGTTATGACTAACAAGACAAATTTATTCTGGTTGAAAAAAGAAGAATGCATAAAAATTTGATACGACTGATAATCCTGATACGTCTGATCATGATAATCTATGTCATTTTTCTCGTATCATACAAACGATAAACCTTCAAAGAGGTGCTCCTTAAGATCCGTTGAAAAACTCCAAATGAAGAGAGTAAACTTCCAATGAAATGAAGTAAACTTCCATTACTTACATGAGCATGACGAGGCAGCAATTCGGTTACAGTCTGAGAGTATGCAACCGTCAAGAAATGCGTTTTAAGACTTGTCCTGTACAATCCCAGGAAGCGTCGTTCCTCTACGGCACCCTGCGTGGCGCTGATCGCAATACTGAGCCGCTCGATTGGTTCCGAAAACGGAAGGCAAACCGAAAACCTGTAAAGGTGCCGTCCCGAACTCTCGGAAGAGGGCGTTTCCATTTTTCCTAAGCTGGCAGGGCTGGGAGGAACCACAGGGCTGGCAGGAAGCGACACGGTACACAAAAAAGGTGACGCCGTGTCAAGCATCCTCCGGTCAAATAGTGCCCTACAGTAAATGTTGACAGTAGGGACGGAAAAGAAGAAAACTCAAAAGTAGCCAATAGGAAACATATTGACTGAAGTGAGCCCCATAGTACTGAGCGAGAATGTGTTCATTCACCGAGATCAGAAAATTAAAAAAATTAAAGCCATAAAGTACATTATCGTAAAATAATCATCTGGCGATGTGGTTGACGGAATATGTGCGCTGCAAGGCTTTGGAATAAGCTTTGGCTGAGGCAAACGAGTTTAGCTGGACCGGCATGGTTGGATGTTGTAGCTAGAGCGGCTGGTCTGGACATTGAAACCCATGAAATTTTGAAAATATTTCAGAAAACAAGCGCTATGCTATAACAAGTAAGAATTAGGTAAATAGCTTTTCAGAATTATTTCCCGCAGAAAACATCCCGTGACAACCTTTAACAACAGCTCCGCTATTGACTGCATCTTTTGCATCTCTTTGCTTGGTGAGTTTTATGACCCGGGCCACTTCGAGAGCGTCAATGGATTATACCGAAAACACTACTAGCGGCTACAGATTTTATTGATATGTTGGGAAGGTACCGCACGAGTTCTTAGGCAAGATAACATTTTCTTGGATGACTGGCTTTAAAATGTTAAGTCGTTTTTTTTTGCAGCTTTTTTTCTTCTGCTTGTTGTTTTAATTTGTGGACTGTTCACAAAAATAAAGAGCAAAAAATAGATAACGTTGCCTCCCACTCCTACAGAGCCGCTTACCGTTAGTTGTACATGCTGGAAAAAATATCCCGCCAAAAAACAAAACAAAACTGGAAGACGATTACGGTAGCCGGTAGTGCGAAGTTTGAGCGCAGCTCTTTACGGCTGGCAGGTGGCGTGTCATGCTGATCGTCACCCTCCGGGATCTACCTACGGCAGCCACCTATCAGGTGGCATTTCGCTCTGCATCTTGGACAATTTGTTACGTCGACAATGCCGACGACTACAATCCTCTAGCCTAGCCACCCTACGAGATCTTCCTGTGGTAATCACAGGAAGATCCAGGCGGCATTTCTTTCGGCCACTAGGGTAATCGGTTACGCCGACTGTGCCGACTACGAAGGGCCGACGACGAAGGCTCATGAAGGGCTGTCTAACAGCTGCGGTCTAAAAATAAATATATCAACGATCAATTTTTCAATAATCAACAATTTCGCAAACGGGCGACTTACAAACACCACCCTAAGAATCCTTAACGCCACTAAATTCTCACCAAATTATTCGGAACTGATATGGGTACCAGCCCATTCAAAGAATCTGGGGAAGGAGGCAGCCCACAGTAAAGCCCGATGTTTCGTCGACGGGGCAGTGGATGAGTCTGGCGCCCTGAACTTCACGAAGGACTCCATAATCACATATCATGATCTCACCAATCATTTTAAACTAGAGAGGAGAACTTCCCCCCCCCCCCCCCTCCGGACAAAAGCCTGACTAAAGAACAAGAGGTTACGTGGCGTCGTCTACAGACGAGATCGATACGCACCCCATCACTCCTCGCGCACATTATCCGGATGTATGCAACCCGACCTGTGAGCACTGTGGCCAACGGGCCAACCACGATCAGATCCTGTGGGATTGTAAAATAGAGCCACCTCCTGGTGATCTGGTTACCGTTCTTTCTCTCGAGCGGTGGGAGGCCGTGCTGGCTAGCTCTGACACGAGAACGCAAGTTCTGGCGGTGGATTTGACTTACATAGTCGTCGAGGGTAGATGTGCTCTCGACCACTTAACGCGACCTCTTACGAAGCTATTTCCGGCGAATAAAATGTTTTATAATCAGTATATAAAGTCAAGACTGCAGCATAATTCCTAGAACACGTGGATAACTTTGATATACATTTGGTGAGTGCAGGTGTTTTCTGAGACCCGTTTACCCGGATTTCGAGGAAACTGGTTTATTACGCAGCTGTCGTTTATTCCATTACGAGTTTTTCACTTCAACTCTCCAGTTGGGTACAAGATGAGCCAAGTTCCGTAGAGTACGTTTTCCAGTATCCAGGGTACAAAGGCGTCCAGCCGCGTGTACACTCCCGGAATGTCCTTGTCCGCGCATCCGGTTCCGTACGAGACAATCCCCACTTGCAGGAAGCGCTTGTTGTCCGCCCGCGCTATGGCCGGTCCTCCGGAATCTCCCTGAAAACCGTGGTCGTTATTGGGCCGTGTTTTGGAGTGAATGGAATGAGGGCACAGTAAGCAATAGGGAGGAACGTTGGGTGTGGCATGCGGTATGTGCACGAAGAACGTCACACCTCCGGCCTGGTGCAAGCAATATTGTGAACGAATACTTTCTTATAACGCATTGCGACTGCAGAAACTCCCAGTAGGCTTCCTTGGGCCTGTGCGATAAGGGTGGAGTTGAACTCTTAGGATGGAGAACTGAAAGCAGCTTTCAGCATCAAAGTAGGTTAAGTAATGGTATTTTTGGTAAGGAGGACAAGAATAATCGCATGTTTTGCGCCCTTAGCTGTATCAAAAGCATAGGCCTCCGGTGACGCGCTATATGTTTTCTTCGGCGGGCTTGAAAATGTGCTAGCAAGCTATATTTTTCGTTAGCTCCAGCAGATTTCGTCTGATAATGCTGGCTGTAAAGCATGATAGTAAAAAAAATAATGATAAAGTGTGATACAGTCTCGGCGTCTAGTTGAAGGTGATGGTGTTAGTGGATTATTTCCAACATTTTTCACACTACAACATGTTAACACAATAACCGACATAGTGTGATAAGCGTGAAAAAGGCGTCTTTAAAGTTTAGGTTCTCTTGTCTGAAGATAACTGGCAAAAACTAGCGGGGAAAACGAAGAAAAAAAGCAAACATACGGAAGGAACTGTTTTATTAGTGAGTGCTAGAATATGGAACGAATTGATCGCTTCAAGGTAAAGTGTGCCACGTTTCATATTAATGAGTAGACTAGTGAAGTAGCAGGAGCAATGCATATAAATAAAGAAATGTATATATGCTGGCCTCTCATTTTGTATTCTTGTTTCGATCCCCTACAAATGATGGAGGGGCCTCACCTCGCAAGCGTCAGTCGCGTCTCCGTACGCGCAGAACTGCAGCGTCTTGTTGAAGCCGTGGACCCCAAACTTCTGCATGCACACGCGGTCGGGCATGACGCGCAGACTCGTAAAGTACAGCAGCCGCTGGGACGGACCCACTGAGAAAGAAGTATTAGAATGTTGGTAGCTCGTAATGCCGCACAATGTTATAACATCGTTGATGATGCAAGGATGACAATTAACCAGAGCTGAAACTATAAACAAAAGGTTTTCTTTGCTTGGGCTGTAGATGGGAGTATGCTCCGAAAATTCTATGATTTTGCTCTCTCTAAATAAACTGGCTCTAGAAATGCTTCTCGCGCACCAATGCAATGCGTTTTGCAGTTTCTCAGCCGACCCACAATTTCTGCAACATAGATAAAAACAATGGCCTCTAATAAGTAATCGTAACAGTACAACATGTCATCAAAGATAAATTACAATAGCTCACTCATAAGCTTTATTAGCCGATATTTCTGCAGCTTAGAAGAATTTAGAGTTTTTGATGTAGTCGAGGGTTTGACGGCATGCCGTCTGGTCAGGAATCATGGTGATGAGGTGTGCTGGTCACTAGGCAAGGTCAATAAAGATGGAAATACGTTTCGGGCTACGACCTTTTTCACTATCTTTCTATCACTATCGTACTATCTCCCTTGTTCACTATCTTGTTCACTATACAGTGAACAGACGGAGCCGCAGGGCTCCCGAAACGTCTTTCCATCTTTATTGACCTGTACCAGTGACCAGTACACCTCATCACTTATAGTTTTTCTTTCCCAAATTTTGGCCTACGTTCAAGGCTGAGTTTCCACTTTTTATTCACAACTGAAATGTTCTACTGTGACCTATGTCATCAGAACACCAGAAGTTTTATTGCCGCTAAAATATTGAAAGCTCTTCTCATGGCCCATGTGAGTCCTGAATGACCCCTCCAGCCATATATGAAGCTGACATGGTGCGTACACCGCTTACATGTTACATGTTTATGTGCACAGACCTCTTTGAGTGCGATCTTCATGCTTTTTGTAGTAATATTGCACTATATTTTGTCATTGTCTTTTTTTAATTCATAAAGCAGCCATCTTCTGATGAGCCTCGTTAGCACCACTGTTTCGTCTCCATGTACCTCCTCTTTTTCTTTGGACTCAAAATTTATGCATATCTTACTGCTTGCACGATAACTCTCATTTAATCCTGAGAAATTGATAAATGATATGACCGTGACTTTCTGAGAAAGATTTTACTGCCAAAGGTGCTCACAGTGTTTTAGGCGGCCCCATCCAGCTACACGAACATGCTTCTGGAGGATGTCGACAGGGTCTAGGGAGATGCAGATCGGTCGGGTATTTTTTGTGAATACGAAATTCCGTTCAACCTGCAAGGAAAATCGTTGGCAGTCTAGAACTCGGATCTCATGAATACTGTTAGTGACATTAATTCATTCTGCTGCGCTTTCTTTTCAGAAGATTTTCAGTTATGTCCTCCGCGCTCCCAAGCCAGCAAAACTAGTCAGCCTCGTCCCGCCGTACTTGTTCTTGTGCCTCGTCCTTAGTGGGCTGGTAGCATAGATGCCAACTAACTAGTCCAACAACAAGTATCGGGTGGAGAAGGTAGCCAACCCCCATTGAATCCTCGAATAAAGAGCTAACCTGTAACTCTCTTATTTACTCCGTGCTGTTAAATGTTTATTCATTCACTCACCTCTGCTTACACGGCTAACTTACACCAGATCAGTACCAGGAATTCGGAACAACTACTTCTAGTTTCCTTGGTTGCAAACACGCAGCTCATGGCTTTGAACATTCAAAACATTTATGGTTTTAATATAGTTAAACCTAGTAGGCGTGCGAAAGGATATGCTTAGCGTGCTTGGCTCATGGGTTTGCTTTGCTGGTCGTCGGCGCGTCTGGCGACGTTATTAGTTCGATAGCAGTGAAGTATGGTTTATTGGGACGTGGGAAGCACCGGTGACGAAGACTCTTGCACAAGTAATCGGTAAAGTGGCGGGGGGAAAGGCAAGTTCACATGGAGCAGTTGTTGTTGTTGTCCTCAAGAAGACACTGGAGCGTACTCTCTGTGAGGGATTGGCCAAGATACAGGCGGAGAGTCGCAGGTGGTCAAAAGGCTTTTTTTTTAAAGAATGAAGATTTGGTGATTCGAACACTCTGAGATGAGTGAGTGAAAATGGGAGCGAGGCTAAACGCGCTTTTATCTTCCTTCTCACCGTGCACTTTAGCATGACAATTCCATGCTTTACGATCATTGAGTAACTGCTTCTAGCTGCCACAAAAACGGATTTCCTCTACTGTTATCACAGTAGCAACGCGAACTCCTCTTCATTTAATGGGAGCGATAAAAATAATCGTGTGATATTCCGGACCATCGCTCTGAATAACCCATGCTAAATATTCACATTCTGTGGCACAAAAATCATATATGCTCTCCAGTTATTTTGAGAAACTCCTCTCTCAGAAATTTTATGACAGTATATCTATCAACAATTGTGTGCAATAGCTCTGATAGAGTAAGTAGTCATACCTAGACAGAAGTGTATCACCTATTTGTTGCGATATATTCATTGCATGCCACAAAGAAGAACAGCAATCTTGAACCGATGACACTCCCCTCCACATATCAGAATCCCTCCACAAATCAGAACACCTTACCCTAAGAATAGCGAGATCATTGACAAATGTCTTTTCGTTGAAGTCTGGGTGAACCTTCATACGGTCCACCCTCCAAGAGGCACCATCTAGTTTGTCCGTGCTGTTGTAGAAGGCCACAATCCTAGTAGGGTAGGTGTCATTCCTGGACAAAGAATTACAGTGCTCACTTGGAGGGCAATGAACCTTACAGGACGGTCACACTTAAGTTCAGTATTTCGGCTTAAACTTAACGAGAAAAACTGAATCACACCAGACTATGCAGTTTATGTCGATCATGCTGGGAGCTGCTGGTGAGCTAACACTTGTGGTCTTGATGAGAAGCAGGTATCGGTAAAGTCAAGCCAAACATAGAATCCACAGACAGCGAAGAATATGTTAGCGGGCAACCTATTTGGACACAAACAGATAGTAGATATTGCAATAATTAAATGAGTCCAGACACAAAGATTTTGAATGCCCGTTTTTTTTTGCCGTGCAAGAGTCCTACAGGCGTAGTAATTATGAAAATGAGCTTAAAGCACCAGTGAAAAACGCTATTAATTCATTACAAACGATTTTGTACCGGCAGTTTGGTCTCGGTTGGCGCCAGTGTTGACGTGTACCTTGACGTCACGGTCAACCGGTCATCCCGGGGCCGTATTCTATAAGCTGTCCATTTTCTGTTGTTCATTTCGGGTCCATTTGTTCTTCTGTCACTGGTAACACAGATATACCCGCGGCTTTCAAGCGTCCCTTAGAAGTGACCCGGCCATTGGGCAGTTGGCAACCGGACATCAAAGCTGGTTCAATATCGCAGCCAATAGAGAGTTTTAGTTTCACGTACGTAGAGGCTTCACGTACGTAGAGCTCTTACGGGTGACCAGTGCGCATGCGCAGAACGCAAAGGGTTTGCGTGAGACTTACGGACGTACGTGAGATTCGGATTATTACGTTACGATCTCTGCGTTGCTTGCGTACGTAGCGTTGACAAACATGGCAGCGCCCTGCCCGCCCGCTTCACAGCGATAACAGCTTCGTCGCTAATCCCTCGACGCGATATCGTGTTCTAAACTGCTGCATTTGCCATCGATTTGCCCATTTTTACCCTCGCATAAAGTTTCAAGCGACAAATACCTTTTGTTTTTCAGATATAAGGGCGATTTCCCAGCTGTTAAGCCTGACGAAGCAGCGCTCCGACGCTGTTCGACTGGCTTGGCTTTCACTCCTCTTGTCTTAGAGTGGCTACAGCAGTGTCTTCATCTGTCAGTAGAAGAACGCGCGGCGTCTGTCGCGTACGTGCAGCTAAAAGGGTTTGAAACTACATGCGCGTATGCTACGTAGACTTCTCACGTTTGCGTACGTGAACTCTGTACGTACGTTAAACTAAAACTCTCTAATGACACCAAGTGGAGAGGTCTGGTTTGCCAACCACACATTGCTCGGGTCGCTTTCTATATACCCCTGAAAGCCGCGGGTATATCTGAGTTACCAGTGACAGATGACCAAATGGATGCGAAATGGACAGCGGAAAAAAGTCGTCTGATAGAATACGGCCCCTGGGACTACATGAATACTAATAACGTCGGCGTCGCTGGCAAACACTGGTTGTTCTTCACAAGTTGCTGTCACTCGTTTGCAGCGCTCCTAAGGCTTTCTTTACTTCTTCTATCGTTACTGGCGGGATCTCCACTTGCTGCTCTCGTCTACTGAATTTCTCAATAACGTCCTGATTACATTGGCTTCTGTACAGATTTGTGTAGAACATTTAAGGTACTTTAACAATCTTATCCCATTGAGATTGCTCTTCTTGTCTATTAGCGCATACATCTGTTTTTTGCATATATTCCTTGTTTTGCCTTGAGAGCCGTTTAGCTACTTACGTTCCTTAGAGTATGTTTGAATCTCTCCATATTTTACTTCCTTCCATTGGATACCCTGAGCTGAGTGATTTGCTTATTGATATGAGATTTATCTATTCGTTTCACGTGCAGGTTTCAGGTACAGCCTAGTGCGAAAAAATATTTTATCATCCCTAGAGGGTGGAGACGGTAGTGAATACGTTGATGTCGTATTGTAGTTTACGCATACTTTCTACTGTACGTACTACTCACCTGTTCGCACCTGAACTATACCGAAACATTAATCTAAGCGAGTTGGTCTGAAGTCATAGAGTGGTCTGAAGGTGTTTCTCACTTTAATCGCCAAGTTTTTATGCTTCTATTTTTAATGATTGCCGTTTCAATTATTCACATTCTGCGTAAATGGCCGGCTTGAATGAGAACGCCGATTTCATGATGATGCAACTGATCTCCTTGTATAAAGGTGGGGAAAGCCGTAAGTCTCTCTGTGAGTGCAATGACAATACCGTAGAAATAAAAGTGCACCTAAAACATGTGAAAGAGGAAAGAAAAAACCTTACTTACTGCTTAATGCAGTGCGCAGCTGTTAAGATATTTTTTTCCGTCAAAATAGTTCCAGAGCAGGTAGTGTATTCGCCATGAATCTTTATCGCCAGAAAGACCTGAAATTTAAAATGAAATTTAAAACACACATATCTTTACGATGAAAAGTAAAATTCTAGGGATGGTCGAAATAGGTACGTTAATGGTTAAAAAAATCGGGCTGCATTTTGCTGCTATTCAAATTATTTGTTTCATTTGTGTGTATTGCGTAGTAATGTTCGAACAGGATTGGTGGCTTTGAATTCATTTCGTCCTCACCTAGTGCCCTTGAAGTCGATATAGAATACAAGATGTTCTTGAATCGGTCCAGGACTATTGCTATACTAATTGGTTAGCGTGGGTTTTAACTGTGCCTTGTATTGTAGAGTGTTGTTGTCTAGAGATAAGTACTCCATTTAGAGTCCCGAATAAATGAAAGAGCAGTGAGCCGGCGCAGCTGCCTGCCAAGGGTAGTGATAAGTATTTCAGTTTAAGCTCATTACTAGCAGCGCTTTGGTCAGGTGAACATTTTAATGCAAAAGCATTATATCGCTCATCGGCAACGAAACCCGACGTTGTCGTCGTTGATTGCAAAAGTGGTCACGAAAAACCCCGGAAGACTTCACCATGGTATCAAAGAAAAATAAAATATCTTTAGAGGTTGCGCTAATTGAAGCCAGAATTTTCAGATGGAGAAGCGAGCACGCAACCGTAGGCTCCAAACCAGCATTCCTTTTTCGCGAAAGAGTCTGAGCCTTGTTTATACGTGGCATTAAGACTTTATGCTGATGAGCAGGTGTGTCATTAGAAATAAAGAAAATATAATACTACTAGATAAAAAAAATATAAAGAGAGAAAAATAAAAACAATGATTTCGCATTCAATGAAAGTCAGTATTCTCAAATTCCCTCCGAAGTTCTTTACAGCCTGTTTCTCGCGAATTCGCAAGAGGTTATATTTCTGCTGGCATAGAAAGTGTTTCAGCTAAGTCGCCAATATTATTTAAAATTTCTTTTGTGTTAGGCATAAAAAAGAAATGCTTTTGGTGCACTGTAATATCAGTGACGTTGGACGTCTGAAAAAAGGAGATTCATGTTAACAAGCTGGGTAACTAAATTTTAACAGCTAACTTGCAGATATTACAGTTAGCCGCAGGGTGTAATAATGTTTTGAGCTTCATCGTTGTATGAGCCAAATAAGTTTCCAGAATTTTGCAAACGCGATTGTTCACGGCGTTGTGGCGCAGATTGTGTTCTCCATGGCGATGGGTCGATCCAAAACCGTTCGGCTCTTGTGCGCGTGTAGCAGCACCTGCCGAGACGGGTAATTGCACGGCGCATATCTTACGTGACCTCTACCCCACCAGGGCGCGGCAGCTGGAGCAGGGAGCCGCGCGGCAGTGGTAGAAGAGAGAAGGTCACGTGACAGGCATGCCGGTAAATGGTGTGTCTCGGTGGCTGCGTGCGTTTTACAGTTTTATGGTTCCGGTGTGTCCCGCCAGAACGCTCAATATTTGTAGCGCCACAGTGCCAGAACTGATAACCTTGTTTTGATGGTTAAAACTGATATGCTTATTATACTACCCTAAACAAATTTCCGCTTATAAGAAGGTACCTTCGCTATGAGTTAAAGATCCACTAATAAAACTCAGTTACCAGTCTTCTGTTTAGCACGATTATTCACTGTTTTCGCCTCAACTCTCACCGAAATTAATATTTGCATGTTCTTTTGGTGCTCAAGAAGCCTTATTTAGGCTTTAGTTGTGTATTTCCCTGAACAAACCAAGAAAAGAAAACAATGAAAACGGTTAATATAACTGAGCACGGTCTGTGTACAGACTGAAATCTGCTTACCATCCAAGGAAGTTGGTTTCGCTGAGCCAGAAGCCCGTTGACAATTCTCGCAGTAGGTCCGGCTAGACCGCACTCTGTGTTGAAGGGCGTGTTGTTAAAGCCACTTACAATACGCGGCTAACATCAAGTGCTAGATCTGACATGCTTTACACCAGTTGATCAAAAAAAATCGTCAAATGCGCTGCATTAGACATTATTAATACGAGCAGGCTGGCACAAAATTTTTAATGAGCAATTTACTACCTCCTCTTACATAAGAAATAAGTAAGCACATTCGCAGGGTCACTGAGAAAGCTTAAAACATCGCTTTACCTGCCTATCCGCTAGTATGTGTTATCGTTTAGAATGTTAGCGCTCAATGATGCTTTTTTTTTTGCATGCAGACATCTGTCGTAGAATTTTCAAGCGTAACATGCCTCAAATTTAAATGGAGTTTTAGTTCTACGTATTCAGCAGTGGTTCAAGACACCGTAAGAATGCAATTCAGTAAAAAGTTCTGATGGGCGAGTTGGTTTTATTTAGCATATACTGCCGGCCTGTGTTACAGGCCTTAGGCAGGAGTGGGGTACAAACATATTGATAAAAATAACAAGTACATTGCAAAAGAAGCAGATAGCGAACAGAGCAAAAACCAGTACATACAACATAAAATCGATTACAAAGACATAGAACATATAATGACATCGATCCTGGCAGCAAACGAAGGCATCGGACTTGGCCCAAAACAAGGATACATAAGAGCCCCATACATCCTTCAGAGCTTGTAAAAATAAATCCACCGATTCGCAATTGACAACATCAGCAGGTAAACCATTCCACTTAATGATAGTATGGGGAAAAAACGAATACTTAAAGACATTAGTTTTGCATGAAAACGCGGCAACTTTCTTAGTATGGTAAGAGCGTGCAGGGTGTCGAGTTGTGTGCTTAACTAAAATTCCTTCCTCTATTCTTAGTTTATTGTGATAAAACAAGTAGAATAACTTTAATTTTTCTCGATGACGACGCATGGCCAGGTGTTCAAGTCCTGCGGTTTGCAGTAGGGCTGTTGGGGAAATATTCCAACTGTAACAATTAAAGATAAATCTAGCAGCTTTGCATTGGACATTTTCTATTTTAAGTTTGTTACTTTCGGTCCAGGGATCCCACACTGCCGCAGCATATTCCAACATTGGCCGAACAAATGTTTTGTAAGCTAAGAGCTTTATTTCTTGTGTGGATTGTGCCAGCGTTCTTCTCAAGTAGTGCAGTTGTCTTAGAGCTTTTTTTTCTATATACGATATGTGCTCGTTCCATCGAAGGTCTGAGGCTATCTGAATTCCTAAGTATTTAAAAGCGTTGACAACTAAGAGGGGCTCATTGGCTAAGCGGTATGTAAAACTAAAAGGATTCTTTTTACCTGTCACAGTCATCGCTACTGTCTTGTTGGAATTCAAAGTCATTTGCCACGTGGAGCACGATTTTTCTACTGCAGACAGTGAATCGCTTAAAAGGAGTTGATCTTCAGGGCTAGAAATTTCTTGATAAAGTATGCAATCGTCTGCGAAAAGCTGTATTTTAACATGTACGTTGTGAACTATGTCATTAATAAATACTAGAAAGAAAAGGGGACCCAAGACTGAGCCCTGCGGGATACCGGATTCTACTGGGACAGCATCAGAGAGGACACCATCAACAACCACACTTTGACGTCTATGCGAAAGATAGGCTTCGATCCATGAGAGTAGGCACTCGTGTTTCAGTATAGGTTTTAACTTCTGCAGTAATTTTTGATGAGACACACGATCGAATGCTTTCTCGAAATCAAGAAAAACAATATCAACTTGATTATGCCTATCTAGTGCTGCCGCTAAATCGTGGACTGTTGCAATAAGCTGTGTTACTGTGGAGAGACCGCGACGGAACCCGTGCTGGCGATTATCAAGGACGTGGTTCTCCTCGAGAAAGTTAGTCAAGTGTTTACAGATGATGTGTTCAAGCAATTTTACTGAAGTGCACAAAAGAGAAATTGGCCGGTAGGAAGAAGGTGCAGATTTGTGTTGGCCTTTGGGAATCGGGGTGATTTTTGCGTGTTTCCAATCACTTGGCAATTCAGAGCAGTTTAGTGATTTCCTAAATATTAAAGTTAAATATTTGGCGGACCATTCAGCGTACCGTACCAGAAAGGCATTAGGTATTTCGTCAATCCCTGGTGACTTCTTTGTGTCCAAGTTAAGCAGAAGAGCTAGCACACCTTCCTCAGTTATGCAAATGTCACTGATTGGTGCCAGATCATCAAAGGAAGAAAAATGTGGCTTGCAGCCGTCATCGTGAGTGAATATCGAGCTGAAGTACTGGTTGAGCGCCTGCGCTGTTTCTAACTTGTCGTGCATACCCGCACTATCTGCAGAAAGGCCAAGAATCAATTTCTTGCGTGGCGCGAGATGTTGCCAGAACTTGCTTGGAGAAGAAACAAGGAAATTTTTCATACGTACAGTGTGGAATTGGTGTTTGGCTGTATTGATAGCGTTCCGCAACGACAGGCGTAGCATGGAAATCTTATCTGCAGTGGCCGATGAAGGATGCTTTGAGTGTTGTTGTCTCGCTTTCTTAAGCTTACGTCCCAGACGCGCAATATCTTTTGTCATCCAAGGATTGCTAGTGCGCAAAATTTTCCGTTTTCTTGGCACAAAATCACTTATACATCGGTGAACTAAGTTTTTGAAGAAGCACCACATGTGCTCAACAGAGGTACTCTGTGTTTCGTACAAACAGGAAAAGGAAGAAAAGGAAGTGTCTAGTGCATCTAAGATATCGACATCACTTGCACGTGAGAAGATCGGGACAGTTGTCTCTCTCTTCTGAAGCTTTGATATAGGGCGCAACTGCAAAGATAAACTTGACATTTTATGGTCTGATATTCCCTCTAAGACAGACACACGTGGTGTTCGGCGTAACAGGTCGTCAGAAACAAGAAACAGGTCCAGAACTGATTGAGAGTCGTTTTGTACACGGGTGGGCTCAGTGACTAGTTGTGTCAAGTTATGAAAGAACACTACATCGAGAAATAGTTGGGAGGCACCAGTGAGAGCCACCGGAGTATCGGGCAGCCAATTTATTGACGGAAAGTTGAAATCACCCGTCAATAACAAATTGGCTGAGCGGATTTCATTTCGGCATAGGAATTCATTAAGCTTTTCTAGAAATATGTTATTCGAATTCGGGGGACGGTAGAATCCTCCAATAATTAGATGACATTCCTCAAGGAATACTTTGAGTATAACACTTTCTAACCCCTCTATGTTTGGCAACCTTGAGATCCGCAGATCCGCAGAGAAAGAATACTTTTAGCGTGAAACCACTAAGAAAGGACGAGGACATTGTGTTCTGTCCTCGTGCTTTCTTAGTTCTTTCGCGCTAGAAAAGTATCCTTTTTCCACGGTAAGCATGTAAATACGTGCGGAACTACACATGAACTTGTGAATTCAATGAGAGGCAGTAAAAACCTCAGTATAAAGGAAAATTGCAACCATGGCCTTTATTCTCTCATAATTTTCTTTTTAATTTGTTCACCTGCCTTCCTCTTACTTCTCTCATTAGACATCGCTGCTGGCATTAGAGGAAGTGTTTGCTTGTTGGGCTCAGAAATTGATGCCTTAATCATAACAAAATAGAGAAATATATCCTACATGGATAAAAACGTGCTCATAAACAAAATGCAGCCCTGGGTTTCAGGAGAATCATATATTTGTTGGAAACAATGTTGATGTAAACTCACCTTTGGAATTTATGGAGAGCTGTCCATTCGTTAACTGAAAGCCGATGCGTTCACGTGTTACTCCTTAAAGAAACAAGGAAGCACAGATTTTCATACGCATCACTTCTCCTTCAATCTTAGGTATAATGTTTACGGCGCCAACCTTGTACATGAAAATTTCTGAAGAAACTGAAATATTGCACGCAATATATGCTGAAGTCTACCTGTGCGGGGTGAAGCAGGACCAAGAAAGAATAGATAATTTGCCAAGAAGAAATTATATAAGGTGGGATTGACCAGAAACAGGGGGCTCCCATTCTTCTGGCGCAAGGCATTCAGTGGGCTTGACTGCGTATTAGCACCTAACACTAAGCGAATGCCTGCTTTCAGAAACACGTAAACATTTATGGGCATACAGCTTTTTTTCTGACATGCAAGATCTCTATAAACATCTCTTGTTCAAACTAAGAATAATGAAAGTATGCAAAGAGCAGCTGATGTCTTTTGGAGGTTGTTTGTGGAAAACCAATCTCACTAATACACGTCGTATAAGACATAGGCTGCAGAATATTTTGAAAGAACGTCGGCATCATGCCGAGATCGCGAGTTTTATGGTCGCTACATGCGCATAGGCCGAAGAACGCAACAGATGGCAGTCCCGTTTTCATCTATTATTAAGACCTTAAATGCTGTAAATTCTGTATAGATAACAGCTGCAACAGTCAACAGCATGAACCACCTTTCATCTTGTTATATTTGTTCCTGTGTTACATTTCTGGTAAATCTAGTGGTCGTGTCATTGATTTGGAACGAAAACTGAAAAATTCAGTTCGTTCTTCTATTGGATTCGAGCTTTTTTTGCTGTATCTGCTGGCGGTATTAAATAACTGTGCATGCAGTGGCTTTCCAGTGAAGACAAGAGCAGTACTTTCTATAGCACGAGTTGGCAAGAGGTTTTAAGTGAGCTGAATATTGCTTTTATTAAGAGAGAATAGATTAAGGATGAAAATAATTTATTTACACAGTACAACTCTGCATATTGTCACAGCGCAAACACTGATGAATCTGTACGCAGCAAAAGACGTAAATTCTATGCATTGTTTGAGGCATTTTGAATTCTGCCTGACCTAGCTTTAAATATGCTAAGCGGGCCGATCTTCGTTAAAATAAAAATCGATTCAGAACTGAGAAAATAGTACTGCCCCTGGCCACTGGGAAGTAAATTTTGGCGGTAGGAAGATTCTTTATTTATATTTTTGATTTCTTTCCTTATAAGCTATAAAACTGAAAGAAAAATTCAGTCCATTAGGGTAATTAAGCCAAATGTTGATATGTGCGCTAGCATGATGTCAATTGCCGTTTGGAGCTACGACCTACTAGGTGGTACCAGGCTTCCACCTAATTACCACCCCAACGTCTTATTCCGTTTAGCTATCGTGCAAACATAATTCGAATCACGTTCTCCTCTTAACCGCTCCTGCTCACTCCGCTTAGCTCGGTGCGCCTGGGGGCGATGCCGCCTAATTAGCGCCACAGGTACTCGCCTGGTTACCACCCACCGCACCTTGGTTACCGCCCGCTGCACCCTGATTACCACCACGTGCTGCACCTTGGTGCTGCACCTGCAGCACCAGTATAAGGGCTAGTGCAGTAAAAAATAGCCCATTTGAACAGAAAGTTGCTACGTAACTTTTCATACAGAGCGTGACTAACGTGGGTTTATATGCCATTCCTTCTGCGGAGATGAGGTTAAAGGAGGTCTGGGTTTCCTGACCTGGGCATCATTTGTAGAAGGTATTGCCAACGGAAACTTACCAGAGGTTTGCATGGCTGCTGCCTCGGCGCTTCTCGTACTGCCTTGAGGGCAGTGTGTGCCATCTTCCCAGCGTACAGGAGTGATTAGTCTCATTGCTTCAGTGCGATGATATCTTTCTCCAATTCGCGAGCCAAATACATACGTGACAGTGACGCCACCTGTCACGCTCATGTAACTGCGGTGACCGCGGACACCTTTGTGAAACCATGCGCGGGTTTCTTCATGCTAAGTACCTCAAAATTTCGCAAATTATGTGAAAAAAATTCGCACCATTTGGTGGGTACCACCCAGTGCCTACCAAGGTGCTCCGATATGTAATCATTTATATATATATATATATATATATATATATATATATATATATATATATATATATATATATATATATATATATATATATATATATATATATATATATATATATATATATGCCCTCTTGTGTACACCGACGTCACTTCGCTAGCTTACGTATGTTGCTTCCAAATTAAAAGAGAGAAGCTCAAGAAAAGCACTGCGCTGACCCACAAACCTCGCTTCATCATTCCCTTCATCTATGCAATTGCACACAGCTTTAAACACACCTTTGTGGGGTAGAGAATAATACAGGCCTTGTATATCAATGCTGGAACAGGAACACCTCCGTTGATTTTATTGCCTCAAAAACTAGACCGGCATATCTGCACTCTTCACCAGAAAAGGATGTTCAACAATCAAAGTTGAAAGGTTCCTCTGCAGGTGTCCTGAGACCATATACTGCCAGGTGCCAGCTTCAGAAATGACAGCTATAAAGAGGAAATCCACCTTGTGTGTCTTCGCAGGAAAGAACAAATCTAATTCCGTTATCTCTATTTTTAGAAACGAGGGGGCTAACGACCCGAGATTTTATACATTTGGCAGTAAAACTGCGCGCTTTTTCACATCGTGATGATCAACAGTGACGCGCATAAAACGCTTCCTGGCAGCTGGCGAACCATTTGTATTGAACGTCAGCTCGGGAATCATCCCAATGTTTCCTTTCTTATCTGATAATACGAGCCGCAAATCGTTACTACCAAAATAATACTCGACAACAGCACAAAAGTCCTTACTCCGTTTCGGTCCTCCCGGTGACATTCCTATGGCGTTGACGGTCTCCTCTAGGAACCTCGGCCGAAGCTCATCGTTTACATTCCTGGAAATGCTCCTTCACGCACTCAGCCTTTTCACTGGTGAAAGAGCAGGTTCCCGAAGGCACCTCGGTGCTTGTTCCAGTGTCTTACGCAGTGTCGGTGGCAGATTTGCGTCGCCCAGACGCTGTGCTCTTCCAGCTTGCTTCTCAGTCCCCTCCTGCCTTGGAACGTGTGGAAGCACGGAAGCTCATTAAAACCATCGCCTACTATGAGGTTGCAAACCACTGCTTGTAGACTCTGGTTTTCTGATGTTCATCTCCAGATTGTTCGCACGCCACCCACCCGAAGGTCTTTAAGTATCGTGCTTGCCAACAAAGCTCTGAACTTCGGTTACGGCAAATTCGTCTGGAATGCCCTGTATACGGCTGTAAGAGCCCGCACATGATATGAATATCCGTGGGACACAGAAGATCTGTGGTTTTCCTAAGATTGTACACTGATCTTGAGCACGGGAGTTGATGGGTCTTGTTGATTGTAGCTATAATTATGTGGCTTAATAAAAAACGTGGTTACCAGTCTGCACTCGTCTGTGCTGTTTCTGTTTGTCTGTCTTTCGTCCGGCTGCGCTAGTCCACGCAATATACTGAATGTTATTTTTGATGTTTTCTTAGTTATAAGAAACACGTGTACAGTGAACGTAGCCTTTCTGGTTATTACAACGCAATACTCTATTGATTAACGCAAATTTTAGTTTGTTATGATTGTCCATTTAATGTTTAAAGGCTTGACAAGCATTTTGCATAATAAATTGCTCGTTCTTCAGCGCGAACTACTGATTCCGTTAAGATCCTTGCATTAGAAAAATCAGGTGCCCGGGACTAAATGAACCCTTGCTAAACAGCGTTCTGCCCATCTAATCATTTCAGAATTGTGCATACATCTGGCACAAACAAATTTATTTGAATTATGCAGATTTATCTTGATAAATATAAAAGCCCTAAAAACTATACAGATAAATGACTCTATGGTCGAGGTTCGTGTAGACGTTGATTGTATTGTTTTGCTTGTGTCATGTTTTGAAATAAGAACTGCCCATTTAGCGTTTTTAAGGCGAGCTTTATTAATTGTGGACGCAACAGCGGTGCATTGGTGTGGGTATGGAGCGCACTCAGTGAGCTGCACATTTAATGCCGTTAAAAACAAGAACCCGAGAAGTGCCGTTGCGTAGTGTCGAAGCCCCAGCAAATGTAATAGGGTTCGTAGCTGCACACGCGTAGCGTGGGACACGTGATTGTCTACGCGCAGGATGAATGTCTCACTACAGAGCGACATAAGAAATGACCGTCATTCTGTGCGTGACCGCATCGTGAGCTGAATCTTCGTCGCTGTCGTTCGTGGTTGGTTCCGTGTTCACTTTCGGCGACGGATGCCAACTGGCGAATAAAGAAACAGCGTAAATCAGCATTGCAAACAGGCAAATAAGAACAACCGATCTGAACAAGAACAGCCGCTGTGAGAGGCTGAGGAGTGGGTGCCGCCTGTCTGCCGCTGCCGTACCTCTGTCGTGGCGCACGGTCACCTGCGGAGAAAAGAATACAAGTTATTAATAGCTTATTTTATTGCTGTTGTTCTCAAGAGGATGGTCCTAGGGTCAATGGTTCGGCACAGGGGATACAGTAGATACCAGCAGCAATTCCGCAATCAAGAACATCGTGTAACCAAGGAATCATGTGGTGCTTTCACCTCGAAAAAAGCAAGAATGCAGTAGAGTTGAAAAATACAGCGAGGTATGATTATTTGGTGCGCTCGCCAGATGGAATCCAGTAATTCTTAATTGTTAACATATTATCTTGCGGGATTTTAATCTGTTTACCGAGTTTGTTGCGCTAAAAGACAAGGACAAAAGAAACAAAGTGGCCTTTTTGCGCTGGAAATTCGGCAAAGAAGTACTAACTAGCCTGGAAGAGTGTTCTCGCTCGAAATCTACATTCGAAGTTAATAGAACTATCTGGTATATGATCGGTGTGCATTTGGTTGATTGAGAACAAATATGATAGTATCTACGCATTTTGAACCAGCTCATAGCAGCTATTAGTTAGTTTTGAAATTTATTTACATGACTTTTTTTTTCAGTTTATCATGTCAAAGAAAATTATCCATTTTTCCTCTGAAATGTTCCGATAACAAAAACATAAAAAAATTGTGAGCTCCATCTTTTAATTTAACTGTGTTAAACGACTGCTAAAAGGTATCTCAATATTCGCGCTTACATCATGAATTCACGCTGAAGTTTTCGAATGAGAGTTTGAAGCTTATAGTTTAGGCTGTCGGCAAAGAACTTATATATTTCACTGAAAGAAAGTGTTGGCGAGAAATTAGACTAAACAGACCCCAAAATGCTTGTGCAATAGAAGCTGACCGCACTGTCAGTTTTCTTGCAGTCCATATACTCGTGCTATTTACAATGTTCAAGATCCGTAAAACGAATCAACAGTGCTGGCGGAAGAGTTGACCATCGATTCTGAGCGGAACAGCTTGTGCCGAAAAACGCATTAATCTGATTAATCTGTATATTGTTTACAAGGAAGGTCCAAAACATGTATTGGGCGAATATTGTGGCCCCGACCCAATCCAACAGGTGCCCATAACTGTGACCTTATCTTAAGCCACTCACATCCCGACGACTGCCGAAAATAGGCATCGCTATAACCTCCAACGATAGCCGCGCGCACTCTTAATTTCGTGTGAGAACTACTTCACTGTAATAAAGTCTTTTGCGAAAGCATTCCTCGGCGTGCTTTCTTGCCTGCTTACCACCGCCGTCCGTCGGAACATTAGGCTATGGGCTAGTTCTACAAGGCAGTTTTCTTATCTCAGAACTAGAGCTACTTTAAACCACGATAATGTTTTTTAAAGGGCTCCGTGAACACAATGATTTGCGCTAAAAAACAAGGCCACTAACAATTTGCGTTATCTGACTTCATGCCGACCATCATTTCCGGCAGGTACGGCCGCAGTCATGTTCCTCCGGATCGTTTCAATTCGCTAATACACGACACCTTGGATGGGGTTTGAGTTAATATTAATTATTATTTGAACAAAAGGCGTTGTGGTTTCTGAACTGTCGGACAAGAGACAAATTATTCAGTCCTTAGGCGGGGCATAAACTACTTGCTAAGATTTTGATGCCTAACTTTTCTGCTGCATAAAAGCCCCCAGCATAAAAGCCCCCAGGAAAACTGATGTGTCTAGTTAATTTGGTAATATGCCATGTTCCTGGATTCTGAGTGCTGATTTAGAATATTAGATAAGTGAGTGTCCTTGAGAAACCAATGGAGAATTACTTGTAAGGCTAACTTTGGATTCGTGCGCACCAGGCGTTGATTTATAGGAATGCTGTTGGAGAGAAATAGTAACAAAATAAGAAAAATAAATTAATAGTGCCAAGCACGCGGTGAGGGTCTCGATTCTCTCAGTATCCTGAATATTGTGACGGATTTTGGGCAACAATAAAATAAATCTAGTTTCTGAGGAAGTAATACGGCAATGAATCTACCTTCTCTCATGTCACGCGGCGTAAAATTTCGGATAAGTAGATCACGTATAATTAAAATTGTCTACCACAATTTTAATGGCCTTTCTTTGTTTTCAGCACACTAACGTTCCAAACTATAAATCCGGTGTGACAGCCACTGCGAAAATGCACGAAACTGGGTACGAGACAGCTTTGCGGAAAGACATATGGGGCGAGATTTTCTTACCATGTTTAATCCGACTTTTCTTCTTGTAAACGTTACAAAAGTCAAGACCTACAGGGCGCTAAAACAAGAAAACGAGCTCACCGGAATCTAAGACGTCATGAGAGACCAAACGCGAGTGTTTGCGTGCTTCACACCTGCTGCAATTGAGAATAGCTCTGGGCAGGCACGCAGATGTTATTTCTTTAGGCTAACATATGAGCGCCCTGTCTCTAAACACATGGAGTAATAAATCTGTTCCTTTTAAACCCTTTGAAAGCTGTATACATGCTTCATCTAGACGTTGCAAGGCACCCCGAAAAAGCTTCGTCGTCATCACCCTGACGCCATGTAAAGGCTCAATCTGGTGATGACATTCACGCTAATTGGTGATCTTAAGGTTAAACATTTAAGAAAAGCATTTCTGTATTCATATTTTTATTTCATACTAGGAGCACATGTTAAATGTAGCATTGATGGCGTTTTTCAGGTTAATTTGAAATGTACCGCCACCTGTGTTTTGTTTTTCGAAATATCGAATTTAGACACGGGGCATGCTCATATAACAGAAGGGCCCGCATTGTTTGCACTTTCAGCGATTCTTTTTAGAATTTCATCTTGACCACACAGACTGCTAGCCAGAACTTAGACGCACTGCCTTATTTTTTCGACTGTCATCCACTGCATCTCGATTTACAGCGGAGGATGTTTTCTGAGGAGAAAACTGTGGCTTCTGCTTCTACACGGCTCTGTGGTTATATCATGTGTGAGGGGTACTCAGTGATATTCATTATCAACATCATGTCTTCGTTTCGCGCATATCTTTCACAGATTTACAAATAAAATATCACCATATCAAGTGTACAAGCTCGGTACAAAACACAGGGTTTCGTCCTTGTGCCGAAGAATGCAGAGCACTCCGCAATTAGCTTTTCAACTTCACCATGCCATGCGCAGTGCAGCAGGTTACTAACTCCGTTGAAGAGAAACAATTAAGCCATTCGCGCCAAATGCTAGTTGCTCATGCCCTCATAAAAAGTAAAGCACTAGCTATTCGCACCATGCAGTCGCTTCTTATACGCTTGAACCCAAACACTGCAAAAAAAAAAAAGTCTTTTTTTAAAGTACCTTCCGGCAGTATCATACACCACATGGGCGTTAGTAAGGGGACCAAATTTTGTGGCTGCTTGGCTAAAGTATAGATTTTGAAGCACTCGTTTGCACAACCTCAGGCAGGGCTGGCAGTAGAAAGAAAGCCATTTGAATGCGTAGTTGAGTGCTCTCGACGGACAGAGTACATTTACGAATGGAAAATTTTGTACAAAAATGTCCATTAAGAAACCATTCAAAAAGTCGCAATAAAATTTTGCTTTTTTAAAGAAGTGATTGAGCAGAAGCAGCTCTCAGCCATGCCTGATAGAAATCATATAACGCGTATGTTTTTTTCACTGGTTTTTGAATTTCTGTATGAGACAGACAGATCGGTTATTATTGAACCTTTAAGGTATCCATTGCCTTATTTCTGTAAGGTCCGAGGAATGTTTTGAGCTTGAGCCTATGCTAGATTGAATGGCTTGAAATGAACAGGAGCAGGAATAAATTTTGTTGTACGGGGACAACTCGAGGCCACTTGAGGGCTTGAAACGTGTAGCATTTTGAGTGATTTCACATAAACCATGATGCAGTAACTAGCCATGGGCTTAATGAACAATACTAACTACGTGCAAAGCCGGAATATGTTTTCAAGTTAAGGAATTTACAAGAATTTCGTTAACTGCCACCCTCCTCGCTTAAAAAAGAAAGTAGGAATTCTAAACTGCAAAAAAGTTTCAAAGTAGTTCATTTTATAGAATTTGATACGCTTGCTTGTATCTTTTAACAATGCCTACGGAATCTGGACGGCAGTCGGAGTAATGTATGGCGTTAACTACAATGAGCACCCACTTTTGTAATCCGAGATTTCAAATTACAAATGCGCAATAAGGCAGAGAGGATGATGTGCTTTTCCTGTCGTAATTATGCATGCTATTCCACCCCTCTACGTTGAAAAAAAGTTTTTCTTTTCGTCAACAACGAAATAAACACGGGAGCGGACGCAATGAAACTTATAAGTAAACTTCATTGCATAGATTTAGTGCCATCAGGTGGATCTGAAAGTGCGTGCGTTGAGTTTTTATTCGAAAGCTAAAGGTGGTTTCGACGAATAATATTTCTGTGAGCCAGAAGGCGCGTCTGTCAGCCCGACGGTGACACTGTGTCATTGCGAGTGGTGGACTTGACGCTGTTCGCCAGGGCCGCAACACGCCCACCGCGAAAGATGATAGCGAAGGCGAAGACTGCCACCAGGCCAACCAGCACGAACACGACGAGGCCGAATGAGCCCAGCGCTGGGCCGAGGACGGAGCGCCATCGCTTCTTCTTCACCTCTGCATCAGACTTCTTTTTCTTTGGGTGCGACTTGCCCTCTGCGCAGGGCAGAAACATTTTGGCATCCAGGTGTCAGCACGTGACATAAGCGCCGATCAACGCTACGAGTCGGTTCATGAAAACATTTACTGATCAAGTTGGCTGAAGGCCTCTAGTTTCGGGAAGAGAAAGCTTCCTGACCTGAAAAGCTTGATCAATGGTTGGGGTGCTTGTCTACGAAGAGTAGGTCATCACATCGTCTTTTATCTATTTTGAAGGCGGCTGTATGCAATAACGATCCTGGGTTAGGTATTGTAAGTGCATGTAAACAATCCCACGCGGTCTAAACAAACTGAATCCCAGCGTTGGAGCATTTCTTACGGCCTGCGTCTAGCTCCGACACAGCAAGCGAGAACAAATGCCATGTATTAGAGCTCTTTTATTTGTTCACAAAGACGAGCAAGACATTAGGATACATAGAGCGCCACGGGAAATTCGGCTCATCGTGGTAATTATTAGGAAATTTACCTGAAATTGCTCTGGTTTTGGTTTAAAGAGCTGAACCTGCATTGTGACGTTCAAGAACACTGCAGTGTAATTGCGGTTTTCTTATTTTACTTTACCCAGTCCATTACGGTACACTACCTAATAGCCACATTGAGAGCCTATATATAATCAACTGTTCATTGCAGTCTTTGTATACTGCAAATGACCATATGTCTTCTTGTCAGTCACAACCACCGTTCGATCATTGAAAGTGTGCCAGCCTGGGAGCAAAGCACTTTTCCTAATTCCGAAATGTCAGCTGCAGCATTTGCTTGACCAGTGTTGCACTATTTCGCCTCTATTGCACCTATCACCAGACGGTGCTCCGTGAGACCTTATACTACGTAAAAGAAGAACTGAAATAACTTAATGCAAAAAACAAATCCTTAATTTCGAATCATGATTCAAATATAATACTGCTTTACGCACCCTTAAAAAATTGGTTGCAAATATATTGCTCTCTCTACATCTTTAAGCCCCACATACCATACCAGCAGTGGAAGACGTTACCTCACCCTGGTAGCTTCCACTTCACTGCAAACGCCTAGCGGACGATAAATCCACTAAAATCTTTAACATTTAAAAGTAGAATTGTTAAAGGAACAGTGTCGTGGTTGTTTTCGTTTATAGGTCCTTTAACATCCGACTGCACGTACCTTTCTTTGTTGACGACGGCAGGTCCTTGGGCTCCTCGCTGAATTTGATGATGGATCTCCGGGTTTCAGATCGTCCGGGTCTGTTTAGCGCCGCCGTGTTGTCTACCGCATGGCTGTCGGCGGTGTCGGCTGGAACCGCGGAGCCTAGCTCGTTCAGGCCAGAAAGCTGCTGCTCCATCTCCCTGCAGATTATTCCGAAGGACTCGAGCAGCTCGGTTGCGATCTCAGCGCTCTCCTCCACGCCGTACGATCTACGGCTTGAGGCTGTACTCGTTGATATCTTGGAGAGAGATTCGCTGGTGTCGTTCTCCTGTGCGCCAGACATCTCCTTACGTACTGGATGTCTTCTTCTTCTTTAGCCGAACTATTGGACGAAGATGAAATCACTTTATTAGAGCGCTTACTGTATCAGCCTAGCGTCTCCCATTCCACGTTGTTGGCGGCCCGTCCCCAGCAAAATAGAGACAACATACACAGACGTACAAAGCTGCCGGCTCGGGCACGGCTATTCAGCGATCGCGCATGTGGACTTCAGCCTCCGACAAAGGCCAGCTTAGGCAACCGTGCTCGAACCAGAGGCTATAATTCAGAGCGTCATGCAGGGTATACAATCACGAACAGAAAGCCTTGTTCTGCAATGACTATTAAGAAACCACTAAAAAAGTCACGGGAAAAAATTTACTCTTCATTTTTTAAATGGAGTCATTAAACAAACCCACCAGTCCGCCATGCATGACATAGATATGTTTTTTCATTATCTTGAGTATTTTTGAACGAGACAGAAATATTTCAATTACCGCTGAACTATTGCGGTACCTAACGTCTTATTTCTATGAGAGCCGATGAAGGTTTTGAGTTGCGGCCTTTGCTCTGAGGAGTGATTTAAATTGACTATGAGAAAGAATTTTTATTGTGTGCTAATTACTAGAGGCCGCGAAGAGAATTTAAATGAGTAAGCACGTGGTTGATTTCACGTGCACAATGATCCAGCCTGGAATCAAGGGTTTCACTTACTACGTGCAAACACGGAATATATTTTCATGTTATGGAATTCACCAGGAGTTCTTTACCTCCCGCCTCCCCTTACTTCATTGGAAATTGGACAAAGGTGCAAAGTATTGCTTTTTAGCGCTTTTGATGCGCCTAATTTTTTTTCTTTAACAAGACCTGTCGATGGTGGTCGGCAGCTGGAGTAATTAATGCGGGAACTAGAGATTCTAGCCAAACATTCGTAATCAGAGATCTGAAATGAGAAAAAACGTTGTGAGGGCAGACATGATGATCCCCTTGCCCTGCTTTCATTATGCATGCTATTATACCCCTATACGTTGAAAAAATTGCTCTTTTTTTCGGCAACAGCCAAATAAACGAAAGTGGGCGTAAGTAAACTTTGAAGTAAACTTTATTGCAAAGATAAATCGCCCTGAGGTGAATCTGGCAGGTAGTGCGCACAGTTTTTATTCGAAGCTAAACATGGTTTCAACGAATCATATTTCTGCGAGCCGGAAGTCAGCCGGATAGTGACGCTGTGTCGTTGCGTGTAGCTGCCTCGGCGCTGTGTGCCAGGGGCGCGACGCGCCCACCGCGAAAGAGGATAGCGAAGGCGAAGACTGCCACGAGGCCAACGAGCACGAACACGACGAGGCTGACTGAGCCCAGCGCTGGGCCGAGGACGGAGCTCCATCGCTTCTTCTTCACCTCTGTGTCAGACTTCTTTTTCTTCAGGCGGAACTTGCTTTCTGCAGAGGGGAGAAACGTTTTTGCAGCCAGATGTCAGCACCTCACCAAAGCATGGATCAACGCGATGAGTCACTTCTAAAAAAAAAAGAATAGCAGATGGCTTAGCATGGCAAAGCGCAGAATATCACGCAGTAGCACCAGTTACGATGGGCACTTTTTAAGGTCGTTACGTGCTTAAGGAGTTTGACCTAAAGGTCTTTGGCCTGAATGCTTTCTACCTAAAGGGCTTTGCGCGGAAGGTATTTACAATGAAGACCTTCATCGTAAAGGCAGCGAACTACGGAGGTCCTTGAACTAAAGGCCTGTACCCTGAACGCATTTACTTTGAGGGCCTTCAACCAGGTGTTTTCTTCATCCAGGCCTGCATCACGGTATTCCTGAAATCTGAAAAAGCGGCTAGTAGGGCTATCGCAAACAATGTATTGAGAAAGTTTGTCTGAGGGCCCTAGTTCGTGTGAAATAAAGGTTGTTGGCCACTAAAGCTTAGTCAACGCCTATGCCGCTTATTTACGAACTATGGGTCGTCGCATCGACTTTGACCTATTTTGAAGGAGGACAGGCAAAAACGACCACGAATTTGGCGATGTATATGCATGCAAAGGACACTAGGTGGTCTAAAATATTCCAGAGCCCTCGTCTAGAACGTTTCTCATAGGCTGCGTCTAGCTCCGGTACTGTAAATGAGAGAGAACACCAAACCTTTGTTGTCTCTAGTTCGCAAGGATGCGCAAGACATTATAAAACACGGATTGCCAAGTGGTATTCTGTGGCGCCTGGTTAAACACTTGTAATTAAATTTATCTCAGACTATTTCGGCTTTGATTTCAACCTTGTTAATCACTTGTAGTGAAATTTATATAAGATTTTTTCGGTTTTGATTTCAACAGCTTAACATAAGTACAAGAGGATTGCAGCATACTAGTTTTTTTAAAATAAAGTTTTGAATAAAGATAGGATCGACTGCATTACAGCTGCAGTGACAAAAGCTGAATAACCAGCTCTTATATAGCAGTTCTTGCACACATCGAATGGCCTTACATCTTCTCGTACGCCGCAACCACCACTCAATTGTTGAATGTGAGCCTGCTGGGGAACAAAATTTTTCCGAGTTCCGAAACGTCAAATGGAGCGTTTGCAGCATCAGTGTTTCACTAGTAGGTAATTATATCACTAATTCACGGTACTTGGTGAAACTTAACACTGCGTAAAACACCGTCATTTGTCGTAGGCTTATTTCTAATTATGATTCACGTAGAAGAATACATTGCGCACATCTAAAAATTGGTTGCAAAAATACTGGTGTCTCTACGCCTTTAAGCCCAACCTACCATACGAGCTTAGGAAGGCTTGACCTTACCCCCGCAGCTGCCTGTTTACTGCAGACACGTAGTGAGAGGGAAAGCCAATGAAATCTTTAGCTTTTAGGAATTGGAGTGTTCAAGCAGCGGTGTCGTGACTTTTTGCATTTACAGGTTCCTTTAAATTTGGACTGCACTCACCTTTCATTGTTGACGACGGCAGTTCCTTAGATCCCTCGCTGTCTCTGATGATGGATCGCCGGGTTTCAGATCGTCCGGGTCTGTTTAGCGCCACAGTGCTGCTGGCCACTGCATGGCTGTCGGCCGGAACCGTGGAAGCTAGCTCGTTCAGCACTGATAGCTGCTGCTCCATCTCCCTGCTGATTATTCCGAACGGCTCGAGCAGCTCGGCTGCCAAATCAGCGCTCTCCTCACCGCCGTACGAAAGACGGCTCAAGTGTGTACTCGATGATTTCGCGGAGGAGGATTCAATGGTGTCGTCGTCCTGAGCGCCAGACATCTTCTGTTCATGCACTCGGTGCCTTCTTCTTCCTCAAAGACGCCATTGGATGAAGATGAAATCGCTTTATTAGAGGGCTTACTGTATTAGCCTAACGTCGTCGTTGTTGTTGCCTTAGTGACATGGCACATACCCACAACAGGGGATAGGCCACGGTTCAGGGAGGAGGGCCAAGAGAAGCGCCCTGTTCCACGTTGTCGGTGTGGTCTCGTTCGCAGGAAAATATAGGCAACATACACGCATGTCCAAAGCTGCCGACTCCGGCATGACCATACTACGACCACGTATGTGGACTCCAACCTCCGTCGAAGGCCAAATTGGGCAACCGAACTCGATTTTGAGGCCCTAATTCTGAGCGTGATGTAGAGTATACTTCCCCTCAGCCTCTAATTAACCCAGTCATTCACAGGACGCTGCTGTTTATTAGTGCTTGTTCAGTGATAGCTCAGTGGCAGTGGCCAAGGACTTGATTGTCATTAATGCGTGGCGCCGTCATTCTATTAATCATTTTACGAAGTTGCTCGAGCTGACAACTCGTGGTACTCTAAAGGCAAACCGCTAAAATATAATAAGGATAGTTAAATGACTCCGCTGGCGATGCCGTGCTCCTGCCTGGTGGCTCACGAGCATTTGGTCTTTGGGGCGTTGCAAGCCAAGCCGGGTGCTTTAGTCAACATCAGGAAGGTCCCCAAGCAACTAAAATTCTATGGGGCCATCTGCAACTGCTACCCCTTCTTTGCGAAAGCCGAAGCGTGCTTCAACTGCCGGAAACCTGGACATCGGAGCGGCGTGTGCACGGCTACTTGCGAAAATCTCCGCCACAGGTGCGGAGAGAATCATCCACTGGCGGGCTCACCCACGCGCGAGGTCAAATACATCCTGTGGAACGGATCCCACTTTACGAGTTTCAAGGAATGCAAGGTTCGCTTCAATCGACCTAGCGACAAGAAGCCAGGCACCACCGAAAACTCTGCCAAATAAGAAACGGAGGGGAAGCAGCTGCCGACTTACCGAGAGTCAAGCAGCCGGCAGCGGTTCAACTCGAGAGGCCGCGTCAACTCCTGCTCTAGATCCAAGTCCAGAAAAGAGAAGAGCTGTACCTCACTGAAAGGAACAAGGAGCAGATAACCTAGGCCCAGCCGCATCAGAAAAACAGGTGAGCTGGGGCCCGCGGTCTCTCTCCTTCGTCTGGGAGAACAACCAGCTAAAGACTCGGCTAGAAAAGCAAAGCAAACAAATTCAGCAACCAAGCCATCAAACCGAAAACCTTAGCAAACAGATTGAAATGCCAATGCAAACATCAAACACCCCAGACAAGATGGATATTCCCAGACATACCCCTACTCCTACGCCAGTAGCCAGCCCACCAAGCTCCCCCACAAAAGGCCCCAAAACCCGAAACCCGAACGAACTCCGAGGCCAAAGGACCGAACTCTACCACAACCGATAGCACAATGTACCTCGAGGTAATCTTTAGGGCTATTAATATCCTGGAAAAAACGATAGAAAATGTGTCCAAGGAAACCGAAACTTGGACAGCAACAGTCAACAACCGCCTGGTAGCCCTCGAGAAAAAGATGAGCGCACAAGATGCTCTCATCGCTCACCGTCAGAGCAGACTAGACAAACTATCCTCCACCCAAACCAAGTTTAACCCATTTGCTCCCGCTAAGCAAATTCATGATGAACACAACTTGATGGTCATGATGAACACAACGCTAGGTACTTAGAGTGTGGCAATGGAACTGCAGAGGTTATCGCTCTCAACACAGTAACCTGCAGCTCCACATGCATTCCCTCCCCGACGCAGAAATCCCAGCGGTCTTCATGTTGCAGGAAACGCAAATCCCTGCCAAACTTCTCAACCACACCCCTCACAAACCAAACACATCCGCCACACAGCGGATAGCCACCCTTGTCCACCGAGCCTACACTGCTACAAAACACCCAATCGAACAAGAAAATATAGACTGCCACTTGATAGAGCTCCTTCTAAAACCTAGAAGAAGCCCTAGATTATTCATCCTTAAACACGTACAGCACCCCAAAAAACATCGGAGACTCCTCTCCTCGCAATCGTTAGAAAAACGCTAAAGATCAGCGCGAAAAAGCCTGCTACTAATCCTAGATTTTAATGCGGGAGACATAAGCTGCGGTTACAAGCACAACTGCAGAAAAGGATCGCAACTCTGGACACTAATGCAAATCAAGGGCCTAACTCTCGTTAACGATACGCAACAGCACACGCGCATAGGAAACAGCCCGCCAAAAATGACGCACAGTGTCAATGGACCAACACGCAGACCTCCCTAGACAGCGATCACTGCGTCATTCAAACAACCTTCGGCGTGAAGTCAGTCACCCACTCTGTAAAAGGACAACTCAAAATCACAGACTGGGATAATTTCCGGAATCTCCGGAAGGAATCCCCTACTGAGATAGAACACCTTGCAAACTGGGTGAATACGCTCACGAAAGACGTCGAAAGTGCCACATCCCAAGTTCTGAGTAATCGGGAGACGGAAATCATAGACAGCAAATTTTTGCACATGTGGGAAGCACACTCCAGTATGCAAAAAATATTGCTCAGAAACAAGCACAACAACCTTCTCAAACTAATGATAGCGGCCCTTGTAAAAAGATCAAAGCACATGCAGCACACCTAACCCGTCAACAGTGGGGCCAGATTTGCTACCGAACAGAATGAAATTTGTGACTGAAAGACGTTGAAACTTCTACGTTGCCTCTTGGACCCACAAAACGCTAAAGGCTCCCAACAACGTGACGTAACCCGCATCGTCCACAAGTTAGATGTGGACGACAGCACCCTTATCACAAACATAAAAGAGAGGCATCATACATCCACAGCTAGGGCCTCACCCCCAGAAACTCAGGCCCTCCGAACCCTGAGCTTGACGAAGACATATCGACGTGAGAAGTGAGAGCAGCCATACACAAACTGTGTACCACGTCGGCGCCGGGCGCAGATAAAATCGCCAATAAAACATTACGGAACCTGGACGAAAATTCGATCCAAGCCATAACCAAACTGTTCAACAAAGACTGGAAGGAGGGCACCCTCTCCCGGAATGGACCCTCGCTAAGGTCACCTTAATTTGAAAACCAGGTAAACCACTTCAATTGGCGAACCTCGGTTCCTTCTCGCTCGCTTCGTTAATAGGAAAACTCTTCGAACACGTAATCCTCGGCCGTCTCCAAACCCACATGCATGAACACGACCTGTTCCCCCATACGATGCTGCGATTTAGAAGCAACCTGTCCACGCAGGTCGTGATGCATCAAATCTCGGATGAAATTCTACACCCGAGACACGGCAAGCGCACGACATCACTGCTAGACATAGACTCCAAGAAAGCGTTTGACAACGTCCAGCCCTAAGTCATGCTAAAGGCCCTATCTGACTTAGGCGCAGGATCTAGAACACACGTGTATGTAACCGCGTTTCTAAATGACAGTAGGGGTTGGGTCCGCGGAATTTCCTTCCTTCCGTCAAGAAAGCAGGGATGCACCCCAAGGCTCAGTTTATCTCCACTACCCTTCATCACCCTCATAGCCATGGCCCAAAATTAGAGGGGGGGGATCCCACATATCCCACTCCTCCTGCACAGACGACAGCAACCTGTGGGCGACAACAGGAAATGTCAGCGACATGAAGGAAACCCTCCAAGCGGCGGCATAGTGCGCGGCCTGTATAGGCCTCGCATGCTCGCCGACAAAATCCGAAATCCTGCTGCTCCACCCGACCGCGGACCGTCACATAAAGGGAAACACCTCTACACAAGTCACGGTCGACGGCCTCCCAGTACCGGAGGCACAGAAATTCCGAATTCTGGGAATGTTCGTCTAAAGCAACGGCCTCAGTAAAGAGACCATCTTCAAAATTACAGTCATGACGTATGAAACCATCAGGCTAATCAAAAGAGTAGCAAACAATGAATGCGAAAACACTACCTTAGGCGGTTAGTGCAAGCATTCGTGATTAGCAGATTGGTATACTCACTCTCCTATCTTTACTTCACAAAGATAGAAGAGGAAAGAGTAAATGCGCTAATAAGACAGGCCTAAAAATCGGCTCGAAATCTCCCACAAGGGACCTCAACCAACCGACTCCTCCACATGAAGGTCCACAACACTCTACAAGAGCAGACTGAAGCCCACCGCACAGCACAGATGAACAGGCGATCCTCCACAAACACGGGCAGACATACCTTAGCCACATTAAAGATTCAATAAACGGGTTCCCCTCCGGAGAACACTGACATAATTACTAAACACACCAAGGAAAAACTAATCGCCCATCCTTTACCCGAGAATGTGCACCCAGCCCACGACCCGGAAAGACGCGAAGCTCGCGCCAAAGCCTTGTATGAAAAGTACGTGAACAACGAAGACGCAGTCTACGTAGATGCGGCAGAATATACACGCAACCCAGCTTATGCCTTAAGCGTGGTGTCACACGGCCTCAAACAAAAGGCTTCGCGCTCGATAAGGGCAACCACCTCCCTAGAAGGCGAAGAGGCAGCCATAGCACTGGCCATAGCATCTTCCACTGCCACATTCGTAATGAGCGACTCCAAAACCGCAATCAGGAGTTTTGCAAAGTGCAAGATCCATTTTGACACCTACAAAATTCTGCAATCAAGCCCCCTCCCATACCTCAGACCAACTCAACTAGTTTGGGCGCAAGCCCACACTGGCAACCTGGAAAACGAGGAGGCGCATTCTATTGCCGAGCGTACGCCAACCGATCAGGCCAAACAGTCGAGAGGAATTGCGCGAGGGACAGAGTAATCACCTGCAATGAAATCACGCAACAGCATAGAGAGGAAAGGCTCACATACCAGCCACCACACTACCACACCACCACTGTCGAGAACGTTTCTTTAACCCGCCTATCTGGCACTAACCCAGCCGGGTCAATACAAACCCGAATGTTCTCTTTGTGGGGCTCCGAGAGCAAGCTTCGAACACATACTATTGTTATGCCGAGAGTTCCAACCACAATCTCGCTGGAACCTCGCAGACCTATAGAAGGATGGGAGATCGCGGTCTCTAGCTCAGAGGCGGCCTCAGAGAAGAGGCTGGTGGAATGGGCGGAGAAGGTCGCCAGAAGTCATCGACTGATTGCCGCCACCAGGGATTAAGAACCAAGCCATCCAAACCTCCCCTTACGCCTTCCCTTACTCGGTACACCAATAAAGTTGTTACGTACCTTCCTTGGGAAAAGTAATGGGTGAGGGAGGGAGGAAAAACAAACTAGGGGAGGGGCACCGAACGAGTGACCACTCTAGGTTGCGTATGGGGAAGGAAAGCTTGGTGAACCGCCTAATTATTTCAGCCGAACGAGGCAGAGTCTACCGGAAGTTGATGCACGGGGACTTTGTTGATAGCCACTCCCATGACTGAAGATTTGTTCCAGCTTATTGACAGTGGTTATGCTGGACATGTGTAGTGAAAGTGGATATTTTGAGGTCGTATATTTGTGAGGCAAATCGTTGGAAATAAATATTGGTTAGAATGAGTACAGCGAGGAATTTAGATTAAGTAGCATAATCGACAATAGGGTGTTTGTGAAATTGATATGAGCACAGAATCGCGTGAGGGCTCGCCGGGCTTTCACCAGCGCTCTACCTCACCCTGCTCTGGCGGCGGCGTGGAATTGACGTTTGTTTCTATTTCGGCAGATACTGTTTTTTTTTTCGTGAAAATGGGCTCGCCGGTGGCACAACGCCTCCCCGTCGCCGCTGACGCCATCGAATGACCGGAAAAAATGCACCATGCGTCGGTGCGGCCCATTCCTCCATTTGCCACGCGTACGAGTGCGCGTACCCCAACACGCGTCGCTTTGTGCGCCATACCCCTTCCATACTGTCTCGCCGGCGTTCTGAAAATACGCAGCAGTGCCTTGGCGCGCTGCCACGTTTGCTGGGCGAGCCACTGCCGCCGGCCCTTCCGTAAAACTTAAACACGCCATGCCGTTACTGCCGCTCAGTATCGTGGCATGTTGATAAGGCGTGCGCTGTGGACGGCGCCGAATACAACGGCGCGAAACTGCTGACGAGCGAGCTAATGTGAGCTAATGATCTGAGAGTTTTAACAAGTCTGGTCCGCACGCACCCACAAGAAGCGCACCATAAATGCGGCACAGAGCAGTGTGGGTGCTCGCGGAACTCACAAAAGCAGCCCGTGGAACCCCTGGGCTCCGCAGAACTGGATTTGAGAGTTTCTGCTGTAAGGCAATTGCATCTTAAAGAAGATGTGCCAAATGGGGAACGTTGGGCACAAAAAGTAGTCTGCATTCTGGCTTTCATTACATTTGATTTGATGAAAATCGAGAACGTTTCCTGTTTATCTCGCTATTTTTGCGATTTGTTTTAAACTCTTTTTACCTCAATACTTCCCACACAAAATTGCAATATATAACCCAGTTGAAACCCTTTTGCGTTATTGTTACTGCATTGAGTTCAAACAACCGGGGCAATTTTCTCAATAGATTCAGTTTCTAATCTAAAAACATCACGTTCAACTTTCCTCATTGAGCGGTAAACCTGCGGACAGAGATGAGAGCTTTATTTGTCCTGCTCTCATTTGCCTCAACGCCCTCAGAGCATGTCAGCCTATTCTGAGAGCAGCTGGACACACTGCTGGGCTAGTTGTTCTTGGTCGTAAGTAGGAACCTCTGTGATTTGCTTTCTCTCTGTCTTTCCTACAGAAGGAGGGTCACGCGCGGCAGCGTCTTCAGTGCCTTGGCTTTTAGAAAAAATAAGACCGTGACTTGGAATTGGCAGGAGCATACTCAAACAACGAACGCGAAATATTTTTGTTCACTATGCGATCGTCGTTCTATAACCCCTGCATATGGCCACGAAACAAATTTCAGTATTTTATCATCAGTGGGACTGATTATCCTGCGTTCGCATGTGTTTTACTTGGTTAGCAGTGCCGTAGTCACGAGTACAATTAACGGGGTGAAGGGGCAAGGTTCCGGGGCGTCCGTTGCTCGAAGCCTCACGGTGAAGGCACTAGGGTTGGAGCTGATTTCCCCGACAACCTCTGAAGTTTAGATTCACCAAAGTCCGAAGGCTTCACCCACCAACACCAACTACCCACCTACTTTCTATATCTATCAATCTCCACCTCAAGGTAAATACTGCGACAGCATTGCAACGTATCACTAAATTCGCTGTGGTGTGGCGTCCATGGATGTATGGATGAATGGCAGATAGGTGCGCCTCCTATGAAACGATGCGGTGGCAGTTGTCATCGTGCTCGGCTTTTTACATTGCTTTTCTGAAACTCAGCTATATATATATATATATATATATATATATATATATATATATATATATATATATATATATATATATATATATACACAACACTTGTCCATAAAGGTGAGAGCTGAGTGGAGTGGGGAAGCTATTAAAATTTTCTCCATTCGGCGTACGTGAGCAACCTGCAGTCGCGTAAGTGTAAGAGTATGTAGCGTCCAGGACGACTAAAAATACTGTGCCGTGAGTTGAAAAACAGAAGGTCTTTAAAAAAAACACTTCACACGAAAAACGCTAGGCCCCATTGCATCCTTCTAACGCAAACGGCAAGCCAGTAATGATTTTAACGGACTCGCAGAAGAGTGCATGCGCTTCCAATGCAACCGACACAACCACACCGCGGGAAGAGTAACTAGTCGGACGACTTGCCACATCCACCAGCTGCTACCTCATCTTCTCGATGACATGGCATTTGACGGTCCCAAGGAATGAGCACGCTCGCCAGGTGGCCTGCGATCAACAAAACCAGTTTGCCCCGGGCCGGATAGGAGTTCAGACAGGAAAGCGGGGCAAAGATTAAGCGTTCATATCTTCTCAGCAGAGCATATATGCGGGCGCCACGAGGACAGTCGCATGCATTCCCCTCTCCTTCTTCTCTGCACACGGTCGAGGCAGCGGAAGCTGTCCTGAATTGGAAGCTGCAAAATCACACCTTCCCCTCACCCCGAAACAAATGTAAGTCAACCCACTGAAACCCCTGGAAGCTGTATTGCTTCTGCAGGCCGACATCAGACCCTCTATGGCATTATAAGGGAATGCACGTGGAAAGCGCAACCCTTCAAAATCGTCGCGGAAAGAGTCGTCGGTGTCCTTCAGTGTACCCAACCACCGGATTGTCTGCAGATAGCAGTCATCGTTGAGTTTTTGAACTGAGAGGCCCAGCTCAGCAACGAAAATACACGGTAATAAAGTTTTTTTCTCTCTCTCTCTCTGGGGCTCCAAAAACAAGGAATGGAATGAAAATAAATATTAAAAATATGTAACTGATTCACGCTAGAGGTACCCGACGACTATAATAAATGTGAAGCATGATTGCGGTAGTTTTTACGCAAACATTTTTTTCCTGGTTCTGGCCACACCGGTTCTAACAATTTTAAAATGTGAATCGCAGCTATTGATACTTTGAATGCAAAACACTCGACCTAAAAAAAGCAAGGATATTCAACAAGACACCAAAAACAAACGTCAAAACAGACTAGCAAAAATTATTATGCGCGAAAAGAGAGCTTTTTATCAATCATATGAACCCAAATAGAGCTCAGAAATATGCATCTTAGTAAGCAATCATTGCAGCTCTAATGGTAGTGCGTGTGTACTGATGAGGGCTCTGGTCAATTATTTCGCTCCTGGCAAACAACAGAGTGCCACCACAAACACGTATATGTCTTGCCTGATAGACAAATCATATGCAAGGATAATCCCTGCTGACATAAATTATATTAATGATACATAAATATTACGGCCGCATGGATCGTTCACATAGGTGACGTGTGCGAGCGGTGCATAGATTGCTTTTACCTATGAGGAAATACTTTTCTTTGCTTTTTAGGACTTCTGCTGCAGTGCCTTTATGTTTGTTTAAGCTGACTTGTGGTGTTTGCATCCTTTTTATCTTGTAGTGTCTTTTGCCTTCAGCATGCTTGGTTGTGATTGATGTGCAAGTTATTATGGCTGTGTAGATGAATGTGTTCTGAAACCAATGACAAGATTTATTATTGCATTTTCCTTCGTACACTCGCTTTCTTCTACCTAGACGCACATGAGTTCTCAGTGAACCTCACGTCAGCAGCTGCGCATTTTTCAAAAGAGCAACAGCTGTTGCCACGCGAGAATCTTAAGCGCGCCTTTACCCGAACAAGATCGGCGCCTGCGCAAGCCGACGCTCTTGCGGCGCTGCCTGGTAACCATCTACTGAAATGTCAGACAACTCCGGAATGTCTTTCAGAGGTTTTAGAAATGCTGATGACGAACATGCTGACCTTCTGCACAGGCATGTGCATCTACTAATTGCACACAGACCGATGCTGACGAGCGTCACATTGGAAAAAATCTCCAAAAGCCAGTGGCGTTCGAAGCCACACAAGATATTTTCAGTAATATCGTACCCTCAGAACATGCGCAGCTTTTGGCTGACGTTCCGGCTCTGGCACTTTTTCACATTGCTTTGAACGCGTGCAGAAAATGCAGCCCAGGAGTCGTCGGGAGTTAACACTGTGCCTGCATGCGTGTGTCCGTGCTTTTGTGTATGTGTGTGAGAGTGAGCACGCGTGGGGGCGGGGGGATGTTACGAGAAAGGCTCAGGAATTGTTTCACTCAAAGTGGACACTTGTATCGTACCGCGTTTTGAGGAGACGGATAGGGAACGAACGCGAGAAGGTAATAAAAACAAAAATTTTTCTTCTGAAAGGCAATGGCACCAGTGGATCGCGTATTACTAAGGTATTTTCCATTCGCACTTATCCCGAACTCTTCCCAGTCAAGGTCACTGAATGCCACCTGTAGGCACGCGGCGATTAGCACTAAAGAGATCATGTCTCTTTGCCTGACAACCTATCTTATTGGGCTTTCAGTAATTTCTTTATGGAGGACTATGGTGGCTGCGCAGTTTCTACAGATATCTTCTAGTATTTCTCTATACGGCTCTTCTACACCCTAATTCCGCAATGCCTGCATGACCGCTGAGGTTTGGACAGAGTCGAATGCTTTTTTGAAGTGTATGAAGACTCTATATAAGGAGTGGTTATATTTAGCGTATTTCTCTATCACCTGACTAATAGTGTGAATATCGTCTACTGTAGAGTACTTTTACGAAAGCCTGCGTGGTCCTTTGCTTGATTGAACTGTAACGTCCTCCTGACCCTATTAGCGATTACCTAAGCAAATACATTGCACGCAATGGGCAGTAAGCTGATCTGTCTGTAATTTTTTTAAGTCCTTGACGTCCCTTTACTTATGAGTTCAGATACTTTTAGCTATCTTCCAAAATGCCAATGCGGTCGAGCTCAGGGTACGCTGTAATGGAATACTAACTGCGCATATCTATAGCCATGTATGGTTTTGCCGGGCTTTTGTTATACAGTTGAAATTATAATTTTCAGTGCTTTTTGGTTACGCAGTAGCAGTGAGCACTTCGGAAGCTTCTGCTTACAACTCAGAGCCAGAGTGCTCCGTCCGTCAGGATTTACAATGCATGTTGTGGTAATTTGAAACGTTCGCTCTCCATCAGGATCAACAATGCATATTGGGGTAATTTGCAACGTTCTCTACCTGTAAGGTTAATATAAGGATGCAGTGTATAAAGAATCAGTTTTATTTTTGCTTTCAGAATCAAGGCGAAGAAGCAAGTGTGATATATAAAAATATTGCTCTTCAAGTGTACTGCATAAAAGCTAACGTCTCGTACATTTTCAGAACAGGGTGTTTCTACTCGAGTTTTGTTCTGTTATTTAACCTCTTCTGCAGGGCGATCTTGTGAACTTCTATTTGCAGTGTGCAGTATTCTTGGTTTTAGAGTTGCATGATATCCTTTCGTGTGCTGAAAGCTGTTCACATTTGGCCAAATCACTAAATGTGCATTAAAGTCATATTTGTGGTAACGAAAGCATGTGCATCACATCGAACTGCGGCATTTGTCCTCTTATTTTAATGATTTGGTTTTTTTGGCAGAAAGATTCAATGTTAAAATATTATGTTCAGGCTGGAATTTATGGCAAAGTTTGAAAAAGGGCTCGCTACTGTAATGCCTGAGGGCCTTGTGGCAGATAAGACCCCCATAGATGCATTTTTTTCCTTGGCCTCCTGGTATGTGATTTAGGGCGCACTTTTATGTCGATTTACTTATGAACTCCGTTACCTTCCCACAGCTTCAATGGGCAAGGTGTGTTTTCAAGAGTAGAGGTGCCTTTCTCAGCAGATAAGTTCCGCTGTTGTGTACAGTCATCACCACAGTTCTCGAGTGAGTGTTTACGTGACTTAGTCTAGGCACCAGACTCGGTCTATGCAATGTGCGGCTGTCTCTCAGCGAAGCAAGGTTTCTGCACATCACAGAGATCAGTGGGTTAGGGAGGTCAACAAGGCGAGGAAGAGGGAACGGGTGTGTAAGCGTGAGGGCGCTCGTAACACCGAAAAAAGAGTGCACGTTTGGAGGTGGATAACTATCAACAAAGAATTCAACTGTCGCGCAGGAGATGAGCGAACCGACCAACCTAGCAGTAGGGCGAACCTAGATAGAGTGATTTCTTCAGGCATCCCTTAGCTGCCATCTCCTGGTCTTCGCTCCTTCGTCTGCTTCTGAGTGAGGCGCACGCATGCAGCTGGAACAAGGCGCCACCCCAATGTTCCAGCCGGCTATGATTAAAATTATAGACAAATTAAGAGTACTTAGGTGCTTTGAATCCGAAAGCATTGTTCTTTTTATTTTAGGCTTTTAATTTTATGTACTTTTTATTTTTTATCTTCCTTTCTAATGACACACCGACCGATTAGCATACTGTCGTAAGCCAACGCTTACTCTAGGCACTCTAGGTTCACCTATGTTCGCCCGGGCGCAATGTGGCTTTGGGTCCTATGGGTTGCGTGCTCGCCTCGCTATCTGAAAGGCCTAGATTGGATTCCCCCTATCTTCGGAATAAATAAATTTTTCTTTGATACCACGTTGACGTCATCTTGGTTTTTTGGGACCACTGCTTCTCGTCAACGACGACAACGCCGGGTTTCATTCTCGATGAGCCAAATAATGCCTTTGCATTAAAACGTCGCATTAAGTCCAAGGGGGTCGAAAGGCCACGGAAAGCAGTCGGATTTTTTTGGTGAAGATCGGAGGAAGTGGTCTAGTTATGGCCCAAAGCACGAGCTTTGGGATGCCGTCGATGCAACGCCTGAAGGCTGGAGCACGATGATCAGCGACGTGCAACTGAAGGGCTTGTGTTCAAAGAAACGGTGAGAAACTTGACTGTGAGAAAGGCAGGGCGCACATGAATGAGTCTGGTTGCGGCAGCTCAGCAAACAGCGTGGAAAAGCGTCTGCCGGTGCGTCGGTTGCGTATCCTGCGCGTCATCGATGGCATAGCGGCGTGTTCCGAGGTTTCGGTAGTACAGATGTGGGCCGCTAGTAACATGTAGGTTGCGTGCGTTGAGGAGACGCAGCCAGGTGTAATGGTCGGGTGAGGCGGGTCTTGGGAGCGCGACATTGTTGACCTGTCAAAAAGGTGGCCAGAGACGCTGGTGGAGGCGCATGCTTTCAGTATCTGGAGGTGGCTGAAGTATCTGGAATGAGGCAGCGTGGTGCGAATAGGCGGGTTATTGCGGTGAAGAGGAGCGGCCAGGATCGAGAGAACCGGTATTCATAGTACTACCGCTGTAGAGGCAGCTGCAACGGAAGAATGTGCGAGATGGCGGAGGTGGTAGTGGTTGGCTGCGGTGGTGCAGCTGGTGTGGAACCAAAGTTAAAAGTGCCGCGTGCTAAGTTTTGCTGCAGTGTTCCAGCAGGAAGGCTGTTGGGGGCTTGCACCATTGAGGAGTATTGGGAGGGTGCTCAATTCTAGATTTTAACCCACAGGGACAGATTTTCTCGTAACGCTCAGAGCTGGCATGTGGTGGTTCTTGCCTTCTTCGTGCTCTTCTGATTGAGGAGAGCAGCCGCAGCAAGGTGCTGCCACAAAACATTATCTATGCGTGTCAATATTCCTCTGGGATTTTTTGCTTATTTGGTGGCGTTTTGTCTTTGCACTTCCAAGGGCTGGGCGTAAGCAAGAAAAATACATTTGGAAATAAGGTCACGTGTCGTCGTGTGGCCTTTCCTGTCCCATCGTGGTTCAGCACTGTTTAGCAGTTGTGAAGAACCAACTCGTCCAATAAGCGTCAATAAACGCACAAATGTTGACCAAGTTGATTTCTGATTTTGATTGTTTTTTTGAAAGTGACTTCAGCGCCTTTCCTTTATGTCAACTCTGAGTAAAGCCCGCGGGATTAAAAAAAAAAACAAACAAACTTTGGAGACGTTTAAGCTCCACCTTAAGAGAGAAACGCTGTAGCTTTCCCTCGGTGTCACGGTGTAAGAATATATCGTGCTCGTTGTCGAATGCCGTCGAACTAGAGGGCACATCAGCATACATGAAAGGCGAAAACTCAGAAGAAAGCCTTGCACTCGTACCCAGCAAATCTGGACAAAAAACATTTCTCAACAAGAAAGAGTGAATGAGCGCAACTGTTTCATCTATTGTAAGATTTAACCATACGAATCAATATATCCGGAGGTTTCCCGTGGGCAGGCTTACATTTTTTTTCTGTCGTCAAAAACGCGTCCCCCATTGGTTTTTTATGGTAGTCTTAACAGCTCGATGCGAGCGATGGAAAAGCCGTAAAAGAAAAATTTTGCGGCGCATTGGAAAGAGTGGACCAGTAACTTCAATATTTCCCTAACAGTTCTTTAGAATACCAACATTTTTGTGCAAGAATGGTGGATATGAGATCACGCTCCTCACACACGTGTGTCAGGAGCAAGAAAGCGCCCGCTATTATACCATCAACATGACGGCATCACTCCACGACTGTGGTTCCTCAAAGACGAACGATGACGTCACACTCATAGCATTCTTCGTGGCCTCCGCGAGAAATGAAAAGCTAGCGCAATGTTTTTCACCACGAACGACGCGACGACTACGCCGGCTTTTCCGCCTCAGAAGCTCCTAAACGCTTTTGCGTTAACATTGTAATGTCACTGTTCTCCCGTGTCACTATGTTAGCACCCTCAGACCTGCCCCGTCTGAAAGAACTCGCTGATGCAAAGCCGCAGTCAGCTGCCATGAATCAACAAGGCACTCGTCGCAGAGATTGTTCCGAGATAAGCCTGTGCGATTCATTTTGTCAGAATCATTATGCAGTACCAGGACCACGACCACGCAGTCGCCATATATGGAATAGAACAGATAATCTTGCACTCAAATCTTGTCACGCCCATGCGGCTGCATATCGATTCTAGGGAAGCGAAAAGCTCACGCTCATCGCAGAGTCATCGCTGTGACCGGTCGTCGCGGTTTGTGCAACCTTCTTTTTCTAGTCAGGGCACCTCTGGGAGCGTTAAAATCGCGAAGTGGGGGCGCAAAGTGACAATTTTAAATCTCTTAGGGTTTATATTGAAGTAAAAGAAAGCAAACACACTATAATCGATAATAGACTTAAAAAAAAACGAAGTGATCAGCTTTCGTCTTGCGCTAGTAGTTTTCAATGAAAATTTCGTAATAAAGTTAACATTTAAAAAGTTAGTTATTTATCTGTTTTAGTGACAAAATATGAAGGCTTCAAAAATTATGCCTATGCTGCTTAGATGACCGCCTGCAGTAAATGAACCATCATGGAGCACGTTGTCTATATTTAACGCTTGGCAGAAGTTAAGCTGAAACGTCTCTTATATTCGCACTTCCCTCATACACACATTGCCACTAATCATATTCCTGGTTGTTCTTCGCTTCCCTTGCCCACTGTAGAATAACAGGACAGACAATCAGCGGATGATGAACGAGAATAATAACCTCTCTTGCTTTTCAGTGAATATCCCTCTTTCTCTCTCTCCAAATTTTGTTACAAATAACTTCTTTTCGCTGCAGAATGTCTATCAAACATAGCGTAAAAGTGCTCTTACTAGTCGCGCCACTTTTTACTCCACAGCCATTTCGTTGGCTTCATTGAGAACTCAGGCCACCAAGCCTTTGTCGCTCGTTTTGGCACGTCGACCTCCACTACTTTGAGTTTGTATCAGTTATTCAGCTTTATTACCGAACCCCTCCGTCGGCAATTTTCCTCTTTATTCGCGTATCTATTACAAACTCTACTACGTCTTCTATACTTTCAGGCAGGCTTCTTGAGCATAGTACATGCTACCATTGAACGATGCGTACTCCCCAGTTGACTCCTAACTTTCGAGCAGGCAAATGACCACCCGCGCAATAGCAAATCATTATATCGTATGAAAGCCTTACTAGATTCACTACACAGAAATCTGACGTTCAACTCAAGCATACTATTTTTTGCAGTGGTAGATTGTTTTGCAACTCTACTTCTGTAGACGGAATGTTTACATCTGTCTAATTGCATGGCAGATGAGGTCAGCACTGACTCGTAGAAGGTAAGGTAAAAGAATTAAACTCAACTAATTGATAAAAAGTATTTAGAAGATATTTTAAGTTATTCCGTATGAAGGTGGAAGGACTAGCGAGCCGCATACGCACTTGTTCCCTAATTACCGAATAAATATGGTTCGCCTGCTCTTTGAAAAAAAAAAAGAGCTTTCGTCTCTTATGTTTCTAGCTCATCAAATCTCTGGAACAGTTTACTGTTCCTAGCCAGGAAATCGAGTGAGAGCATGTAATACTAGTACGGAGGAGGTCTCGTTTCGTTGTTCATCTTTATTCACAAATGCATAATATTTCATAATTATCCTAAGAAATACTGCATCTTCTTTACTTGGAGTCCAGTACACACAACTGGCGAATTGATGTACAGCACCGCACTCAAAGACACGCTAAAAAGATATCCGTATATACAGCTGAAAGGCAGCAAGCACCACCTCGAGCGTATGCTGTTTCGTAGCGCCACCTTCATCTCATGCCGGTTTGACAGACGTACTTCCACAGGATGCTGAAGACGTGTCCTCGGTTTCGCCATCACTGCTGAACCCCTGTAATCAATGTCAAGACTTATCAGGAAAAGCTTGAAGGAACAAAATAATACAACGATTGTGTGAAACTATCATTCTGGCCACGGTCTGCATTAGGAGCCGTAGTATATAGTAATTCTTTCGTTTCCATTCCATTTTGTCTTCTCTGAATGGTCCCTCCCCTAGTGACGTAGCCTGTAACGGTTGATGTCACGTTTGCAGTAGGAAAAAGGCGCCCATGATGCACATGACATAACACATCTACGCCCATGACGCACACGTGGGCTGGCGCCGACGCTGACCAGTTACTGTGAACTAGAACGCGTTTAACACGCCTGACGAGCTGTATCACCGCTGATCGCGGCTTGAGAAAGAAGCTGTACGGTGGTTGGACGGTTAGGTGTTTTTTATGACGTTTACCGTCCCAAAGCGATGCAGGCTATGAGGGACGCCGTACTGGAGGGCTCCCGATAATTTGGACCACCTGGGGTTCTTTAGCTTGTACTGCCATCGCGCAGTACACGGGCCTCTAGAATTTCCCCTTCATTGAAATGTGATCGCCGCGGCTTGCGTCAAACCCGCGCGTCTTGCGACGAAGTGGTGCTTTTACTTTTATTCTCACATGTATCTTGTACATTTTCGTGTTTCTATTGGGCACTGCATATATTGTTTAATACTTCTTCTCACAACCACAGCTCTCAAAGGCAGGGCTGTCGGCCATCCCCATCCGGAAAGCATAGTAATTGGTAAATGCAACACTGATCCATAAACGGCTCTGCATTTGCGAGTGCAAGACATACACTGTGTTGTGCCCTGGACCGCCTCGATCCTCGCCCATTAACAGAGCAAAAGATCCTCGGTCCGTGGCCACAGCAGTCGACTGCCCTCAAGGCATACAAGGCACTCTTTGCCTACTTGAGAGCGACTGGATTGAGTGACAAATTGTGACAGCGTTGTGCGTGTGTGTGTTATGCCTTTTTTCCCTTCTCTCTTCCTCCTTTTAGTCCCCTAATCCCTCTTCCCCAGTGCAGGGTAGCCAACCGGAACCCCTTTCTGGTTAACATCCCTGCCTTTCCCTCCTCCTCTTTATCTATCTATCTTAATACTTCTTACCGGTGATACCTTTCTTATTTATGTTTGCTTTCATTGCGTACAGCATAGATTGATTACTATACCACAGAGGCTGTATGTCTTGATATTAGCTTCTGTAATTATTTTGCTTTCTAAACTGGTAGTCAGGACTGCTGGTTTAGAGGGGACGCGGCAAATAAAATGGATAATTTGGTCAAAAAACGTTTGTTTCTTAATTTATTTTTTCCCTGTACCTCTCCTCTTAATCTACCTTGTGAAGAACAATTATTGCGAGCGAGTGAGTGAGTGAAAAATATTTATTGAACAAGACAAACTGAGGTTAGTTGGGTGGGCCCGCATTCCAGAAGCCTATATGCTGTTGCCACTGCTCCTTCCCGGTTGACCAGCGAAAGCTGGTCTTCCGATTTTAAGCTGGACAGCGCTGTCTCCCAGGCCTCAGTTGTTAAATTATTGATTTTCAAACTATCTGGGTTGTTCTGGCACGCGAATACTATGTGATATAAGTTACCCATTTCGCCGTATAAAGCACAATGTGGATCGTATGAATTTGGCCATCTGTTATTGCGAAGTATGCAGTACAAATATAGAAAATTAAGCTTTTTTTGATGAAATCGCGATTCTGATGATAACGGTTCATCGCGAACTCCGCGGGTTTCCCGGCGACGGAGCGCCACAATCTTAGTATTAGCATAAAAAGGAGGGATCAGCAAAACAGAGCTTTCGTTCGTGACAATGCAGCGTTGAGAGCTGTGCTGCCAATTTGAACAGCCGGCTGTGTGACGGGCTGCATCCGTTCGAGCCGGTATTTCTGGAACGTTATCGATATTTCGGCTAGCCACCTGGCGTACCTTTCGTGCTGTAGCTGGTCATCGCACTACGCTTCTACTGCCGGGCCACATATAAAACTGGCCCTGGAAACCAGAGGTATGTCACACAGCATACCGTGTGCCGAGTTGAGTAGCGCATCTGACAGCCAATCGCGTGCTCGCTCTGTGTGGTGTTTTGTGGAGACTGGAGGCGGGCGCGGGAGACCCGCCGCGGTGGCTCACTGGTTAGAGTGCTCGGCTACTATATCCAGAGTTCCCGGGTTCGAACCTGACCGCGGCGGCTGCGTTTTTATGGAGGCAAGACGCTAAGGCGCCCGTGTGCTGTGCGATATATGAACGTCAGTGCACGTTAAAGATCCCCTGGTGGTCCAAACTATTCCGGAGCCCTCCACTACGGGACCTATTTCTTCCTTTCTTCTTTCACTCCCCCTTTACCCCTCCCCTTACGGCACGGTTCAGGTGTCCACCGATATATGAGACAGATACTGCGCCATTTCCTTTCCCCCAAAACCAATTTAAAAAATACTGGAGGGCATATCTGGGGAGGGGCGTATTGCAAATGGGAATCTGAGGAACTCCGGAGGCGTTGTTGAGCAGTGCGAACACCTGTGCCGGACGCATCAATGGCTGGCCCTTCGCCTCAGTGTCCGTACGCCTTCAGACACGATCCGGTGTTTCCAAGGGACGGCGGGGGTCACTCGTTCCGCGGAAAGGACAATCACGGTAGTCGAAAGAGCATGGGTTTTCAATTGTGTTTAAGACTGCGACTGTGGTTAAGCTTGCTTTCAAACCGGAAACGGTATCGGCATCTGGGAAGTACAAATCGTTAGTTTGAGTGCGTGCAATGCAACGCGCGGAGCAGAAGCATGGGAGTTTTCATCGCTTGCCGCTGGGCCACAATGGTGAGAGAAATTTCGCACTGATGACGAATAGAAGTCAGCAGGTATCACACCATGTTTGAGCGCCTGAAGACATGTCCCACGTATACTTTACGTCAACGGCGGCTGTTGTTGCCATACGCGAAAGCGTTTCCCGCATGGTGGAGGGAGACCGCTTAGGGAGCCATTGTCGGAGGAAACCCCTAGAGGCGTTGATGAATCCGAACCAACCCTCAAATGTATACGAGCGCCTTTTTTCTCCACGCAACAGAGTGGACGTGGAGCATCAAATCTAGGCGCGTTTGTGAATTTGGTTAAAAGTTCATGGAGTTAAGATTTGTCTCTGCAACTTGTTGAATCTACTTTCTTTAGCCAGATAGCAACCTAAAACGCGGTAGATGTTATTGGGTTGGACAACGGTAGTGGATGTATCTCAATGTGACCACTTTACGATATGATTTTTTACGACCAGAGCATAAGCTCTCACAAGGAAGCTATACGCGTTTTTTGCCAAAATGCGAGAAATATAAAAACCTCATTTTTTTCTCGACTATTGCAGGACTCTTGAACAAATTATAGATTTATGATTTGTGAGTGTTATTCTGCATCTTCATTTAGCTTTTCGGTTTTTGGCAGCAAGAAAAATACCGTGGTAAAATGTAGGAAAAGCCAGAAGCCCTAGTAGGAAGTAACTTTAATCTTATGCACTGCTATCTTTATATCTTACTAACATTTCGAGCTGTATTCGCCACAGAAGGCGAGAACGTTTTCTTCGAAATGCAGCTAAAGAACAGCGGTACATAGTGCCCCGTTTTTGTGGTATGGTACTATCTAAGATTAGTAGAACCACAGAATGTAGCTATATCTGATGAGACTTCTGGGTTATTCCTCAGCATACCTGCAAGTCAAGCTTTTAGAAGTTACATCACTCTTTGAACAATTAAAGCACCTACCTCCAGTTCTTGCAGTACTTGGTCTACAAAGTCAGTAGGATTCTTGCGATAGCTGTAAGCGGCCGCAATTGCTTCTCGAAACACCTGCACAGAATGGCGAACGAAAAATTGAGTATGGCTTTAAGTCATCGCGCTGACTTTCATTAGGCAACTACGCGTCATGTCCCATGGATAGCATTTCTTTCATGTCATGACGAGAACAGGTATTATTTGGTATGACTACGTGTCATCCTAATATTCTGCCGTTTCCTAGCGGGAAAAATGTCTCCTGTGGCTATTATTCTAAAAGAAAAAAAATCAAATGTGCATGCGATGGTGTCACTGTAGGGCCCTGCCACCGCATGTGCACTATGTACAGCTTGATGACAATAGACACCTTTAGCATGTCATGTAGCATGTTACCGTTAACGTAATACCGGGGCCCGCCCACCGTCATTGCGCATGCGCTGATTGGTCCTGATGCGGCAGGCGCATGCGCAGATGTCCTGCCGGGCATCTGGCGCCATCTGGCGCCGTCAAGGCGATCTTTGCATGCGCAGTTGCGACGCGAGGGCTCCCGGTACTCGGGTAACGGTACCGGTAGCACGGTACACGGTAAATGCTATGCTAGAGGTGTCTAATAATACAGAAGTGCCTTGTGTACACTGTATTATGCTTTGTGTGCCCCGTGATTGACACGATGTGTCTACTGCTGTTGGTTGGCAAACGGCCGCCCTCTTGACAGTGCGCCTAAGCGTGCAGGAGCTGACGCATGACATGACGTAGTGCTTTTAGGACATTGGTGTAGAAAGCAATGCAAGCGCGGCGTGCTCGGGCGCCAGTACCAGTGTGTTGTCACGTGATGATCGAATCTACTGAATTGACTTCACTCCGTGAAAAAGTAGCGCCTTGTTATTTACTACGAAGCAGAACAGTCGGATGTTCATGATGATGCTCTATGACTTGCTTATATCCACACCCGAGTTCTGACGGCAGTAGTTGATGAAGTGGGTAACTAAAACTAGCGTTTTAGGGTAGACTAAAAAATAACTTCTTGAATGCAGGACACTCACATGAAGGGGTTTTCTTTCTCACCATACTCATTTTTCTACGCATTGTAAATGTTCCAAGCAAGTTTCATGTATTCTTTTTTGAGACCTGCGTGTTTGCTCCATTTCATTTGCTGCTGTAGCTGAGTGAGCGAAGAACAGAAATTTAGCTAGTTAGTTTAGTTACTTTACAGTGCAGCGGAAAAGCGAAGACAAGAGACGGAGTAAAGATGCTTTCAGCCTTAACTCTAATGTGTGGTTTTAATAAGCAAACACTTATTTTTAACCTATAGCAAAAAAATAAACATCACCCTACATATTTTTCGTCAAAATATCCTGCATTACTGGAAACATAGCCTCCAGGTGCGCAAATGTTAATGTGGCGAGAGGAGAGAACTCACATGGGTGAGGTGGGTTGAGGGACAGGTCGCACCGTAACATCCTTACTCGCACGAAGCGCAAAAATGTCGCTTTTTTGGTCCTCAGTATTACAGCACAAAGCATCAATGTTCAAACTTATCGTCAGTCTTCGTGGTTGTCAGCGCTTAGAACGTTAGTAAATTTGATTTTTCTTTACCTGTTTGGAGCACCTTCACCGCACCTTCACCTCACTCACCTTCACGACATTTGTGCCATCAGAGGCAGACACAAAATAGAAAGGCATTCCGTTTTTCCGGCCGAAGTTGAAGCTTTTTTGGACGACTGTTGTATCCGCTAGAACAGAAAGGTTGATGCGGCTTTAAGCAGGCTACATTCAAAAGAGCAAATAAATGAAACATGGAAAGAAACTGAATGAATAACGGTTGTGATGGCGGGTGAGTTCAAATTGGAACGCCAGAAATTCCTAAGCTAAGTGCATAAAGAACCAATGCTTGTTCTAGTATTCTCTAACCGGTTATTCTCTAACCGAGTTCAAGCCTGAAGTGAATGCAGCAGTCAAATCGCTTGGTAATACGTGGGAGCGTCTGACAAAGCCCAGCATACATTGCGAATGGCACAGAAGATACAGCCCTTTCTGTGCCGATTCATAACCTTTTTATGACAATAAGCGCATTACAGCGAAGTGCTATATCTCAATGAAGCTTGGCGATGATGAGGAAAGCGCATAACAAGAAGTCCATTAAGAATTTCAACACTTGGTATGCCTTTACAAGCTATCCATACCATTGAAACGCGGTGCCGTTTTGCATTGCGGCTATAATTGTACGCAGGTGGAATTGAAAAAAAAAACAAGAACAAATATCAGGTAAACATAAGGAAGTAGAAGGAAGTATGAGGAAGTAGAAGTAGTAGTAGTAGAGCTTGAAATCCATACGGTGCAACTATTTCGTATTGTATGAGTTTTGCAAGATTTGGAAAATGCGAAGCTTAGAAGCAAGACGCGAGTTTGAGAGTGTTCTACAAACCAAATTTTTCATGAAAAAAAGCAAGGAGTACTAAAGAATTAGGGTGTCAAGACAGGGTATGTACTAATAAAGGAACTGCAGTGATTATCTCATCATAATTACCCATTTTATCATATGAGGTACATGCTTCTTAGAAGTGTGTGAATATTCGAAAATTTGGAAGAAGGAATCGCACATCGCCCAATTTGATTAGCTGTAAAGAATATAACAGTACACGTACAAAACTTCTTGAAAAAAATTCCAATATTCTCTTAAATTGTCGAACAGATGACAAATAACTGGCATGAAATACGAACGAGACACGCTGTAGTTGTCTTCGACTACGGTTTCAAAAAGAGTGGCCACACGACACAGAGCATGCTTCAGCATTCAATCTGTTCAAGACGGAGGGTTCAGATCTGTGTGTGATACGGTTAGTTTCATGCGGCGGCGTTCAGAACACTCTTCAGGCATGATTAGGCACGCATGTTACCTTAACTTCATGAAAATTTAAGACACCATGCCTTGTATATAACTCGCGCCCCTCTCATAGCTGAGATGTGGTGCTGGCTCTTTCTTGCCATCACTAAAAAAATGGTAATTTTCCTCGGCACGTGACTTGAAGGTCATAAGGCTAACGTGGTGACGTTGTGTTGCGTAATCCACTTGGAGATCAGTGTTGCGTCTTTTGACCGGTATACCTGCAACAGCCACACCTTTTGACAGCTATAAATGCATACCGCAGCGCCGCCAATTACGCTTCGCTGTATCGCACAATTATTCGTTGTGCGAAAATTTGGCGCATGTGCGACTAACCTTACAAATATTCGATTCGTGTTAGATTAGGTTAGCCTATGTTATTCGTATTCGATTCAGTAGCACAGCTGGATTATTCGTATTCGTTTCGATGATGAAAAAGCACTGTTCACGCAACCCTAGTATTTTTCCCGTCAGCACAACCATTGCCACTAACTTATCTTCCCAAATTTCGGGACACTACTTTTAAGATAGGAAAACCTTAACCTCCGTACACCTGTAGAAACAAAAGCATACACGCGCCTGCACTACACAGAGAATCCAAAACTATTCGTGTAACTCAGTTATTTTATAAGCTGGCAATAAGGCAGAACGTTGACATACCTCACTTTCGTCATGTGAATATAGCAGCACCCAGAGTTTCAAAGCAATCTTATGTGTGAAGATATTTGCGTTTGCAATATAATGTAATTTACCGGTTGAAAATTGCATGCTTCTAGCTGTCTGCAGGTAAACAGCTCTCTTCTTGCCTCAAAATTATGGTGGGAGTGTATTAGTAGGCGAAAAGAGTAAAAATTATCGAGATGCAGTACGATGCCTTGGTACCATTACTGGAAAAAAACTGCTATGCTCGATTGTGCACTTCCAAATTAGAGCTGTTTGTTAGGACACGAAAACTGTAAATATAGTAAAAACGGCCAGCTAAAATTTCGCCATGGCTCTCGGCAAATAAGCGTAGTCACAAGAACCTCGCGAACAAGGCTTACAAAATTATGCGCATGTTGCATTTAAAATGCACGCTCCTTAAATGCACATTTCTTCAGCAGCGTTCCGAACCATACCTCTGTACAAGCAAGTACAGAGGTATGCCTGCGATGAAACCACTTCTTTTGCTACACAATGGGCACTCAGTGCTTACCTGGTGAAGTGCTTTCCTATTCTGAACGTATTCAGCATTCATGATGTATTACTCACCGTCTATTTTGTTTGCGACGCAAAAGCATGGGATTCCCGGCCGGTGCTCCCGAAGCTCCTTGTGCCAGTTCGGAAGATTTTTGTAGGTAATCTTCCTCGTTACGTCGAAGACCTAATTAGGGAAGAAGAAAGCGAAAACCCATTTGAGTTAGCTGATGAAAAAGTATCAGCTTTAACAGCAACATATTAAAAATGTATTAGAACTATTTTAATGCCCAAAAATATTATCTTTAAGTTGTTGCTCACTATTGATACTGAACAATGCGCTAGGGATACCATTGATGGCAGAGTCAGCTTGCATAATTGATCGCGCCGACAAGACTAAGCTCTACGAAGAACAGGCCTTGCAAAACAGAACTATAATCAGGCCAGAACCCTTGCCTGTGCCAGGAAGCAAGCCGATATTTCATGAGATCGTTAAATTTCAGAACAATGTTTTCTTTTTCTGGATTTAGCTGCAAAATTGCTGTTCCGCGTTCGAGTTTGCAGTGCCCATGGAGCGTAAGCGCGATCGGAATAGCTGTAAAGACAACAGACTCTCGCACTTATGAAAAGGTAGTTTAGTATTCTCTCGAAAATTCAATTAGTTCCCTCCAAGATTTAGCACTGAATTGTGCTGAAAATTCAGGGACAAAAAGCACTGCAGTTTTTCGCACCCACTCGCCCACATATTTTTTTCGTCCTGGAACGTGCAAACCAGGCAAGATTTTCTCAGGAGAAAAGTGATGGGAATGTTTACGAAGCCTCCTCACCAAAATACATGCGTCCGCTTGGTGGTAGTAGGATGGGTGAAGCGTCTTGAACCGTTCCTGCCCTGCTGTGTCCCAGAAGTCTACGAAAATGCAATCGAAACTTTAGCATAACAGAGTGCACAAGAGACGACATTCGCGAAAATCTCTGCGAATGCTAAGCAGCAAGAAAACAGTGTGAAAAGTGACACAATGCAATAATGCTTGCGCTGCCGTAAACGAATCGCATTGTTGCGCTCTTAGATAGCTAATCACGTGAGTATACACCGAAGCCCCACCCACGGCCGTCATCTCTAAACTGCTGCCATATCAGATAGTTTGCGTAAGTGGGATGTGATGCGCGACGGGGTTCTCAGTGGTCTATAAACCATCACCGAATTCTAGAAACAAAACCAATTCTGTTCTGCCGTGTTTACTTGATGCACCGACCTACAATTTTCGATTCAGACGCCTTAACATTGAGTGGCTATTCTAAGTAATCATTTTAAAGCAACGTTACTATGCAACATAGACTTCGGCTGCCACTGCACCTTTCGAATTAACACCAAACAATTTTTTGGAGGAAATATTTGCTAAATAGAAACTTGCAATGCACAAATTTAGTAACATCTGAATTATTCTTTATTACATTATGTTCAAGACAGAAACGTGTCTTCAATCCCAAGACGTGAATAAGAAACATAAATTTGTCTAATACAATAATTTCTACATTCTGACAAAGATATATTGCTTTTGTGAAGCAGAGGAATTCGTACTCAACTCAACAAAAACACTACTTAGTTGGTGTACGCAAGCCGAAACCATCAATCATTTTTATCTTTTGTCAATTAAACGTACTTACCTACTATAACGGGCTCGCCTTCGACTTTCGTCTTGTGCCGGTAAAGTGTAAGAGCGTATGTCGAAACTTGATGGGCCTTGCTGAACGACAAGCAGACATACCACAGTTAAGGACGCGTAATTACGGTTTTCATTCACCTCCACCTCACAAAGACCAACCAATACAGGGCTGAGATCCGAATCCTCGCACTTTTCAAAAGCGCTCTCAGACTCCCATGTGACGTCAACATCTCCCCTGGTGGCTCCGGGCCTTCGCTGAAATCCGATATGCGGTCCTCTTCTACCAACGCACAAGCTTAGTCACTACCTCCGCGGGACGGGCCATTCTCCAACACATCGGGGATGCCCAAGTAACCAAAGCACTCTTCCTCACAGGAATACTACCTCCCGTCATCCGCACCAACCTTTACCCAAGCCCTATCTCTAGACACATGCACCATGAACTCCAAAAGGCCAGGAGACAAGTCCGACTCCGGCGTCAGCGCAGACAGTACGGCCCCGATTCCACCGCAGTCTACATTGACGTCGCCTCCAATACCGCTCACAGACATTCGCCTGTGTTGCTGTAGACAGCACCAACACTCCACTTCTGTCAACCAGGCTTCTCTCCGAGCCAGAGGCCTAACCGCCGCTGAAGCGATCGCCATCGCCCTCGCCATACAAATGAGGGTCATCCACTCAACAGCTCTCACATATTCAGACTATCAAGCCGCCTGTCGAGCGTATATAAGCGGCCGTGTCCCACGACCGGTGCTACGCATGCTGGGACACACTCCCCGTCAAGATCACGTCATCACCTGGGTCCCTGGCCACGAAGGCTTTGATGGCAACGTCAGGGCGGACACCTTAGTTCGATAATATAGTCACCGAGCGACGCCATCCCATCCTACCCATTGCCCCCTATCATCCCACTTCGCCACCCGGCTCCAAACCCAACGCCTTAATAGACGCCTTTACCCTCTCCCTCCTCCTTCCCTTTCCTCTGAAGACTCCTGCCTCCTACGGCGTCTTCAAACTAACACCTATCCCAGCCTACACTATTTACATCGCTTGCACCCAACAATTTACGAAGACGAATGTCCGTGCTGCAGCGACACCCCAACCCTAAATAATATCACATGGAAATTTCCCCTAAAATCTCAGCATCTAAAGCAGCGTAATGCGGCTCTGGAGCTGTGGAAAGTGAAGCTGACCAGCGCACGCCTCGACCATCAGGCAGCGCTGCTTCTTATCGCGAGAATATCGGCAGAAGCCTACGGAGTCCTGGGCTGTGGGCCCACCCACATGTGCTTCAGCCACCATTCTCTTCAATAAACGTTTACACACTCACTCAATCATTTATGTAAAAGCCAAGAAAAGCTGGAGGTGGCATTTTTTAATCGGCGGTGGCTGTAGTGCTCCAAATCATTAGATCCACGCGAAGCCCACCCGATCTGGCTCAAAAAAGTTATAATACAGAGAAGATCGCCACAATTCTGTCAAAGGATACTAAGCGTCCAGCAGAAACCTTTCCACAAGCCTGAAATGGAAAAAGAAGAATGTGATCGAACATGTCCATAAATGTTTGCATGAAAATTCATTGAAAAGGTAGTGAGCCGCATAGTGAGATCGTAGAACTACAGAGCACGCATTGTAATAGTTCCTCTTTTAAGTATTCGCAAACGTTTTCGAAGCCTGCGAAATACATGCATGACCCCCTGTGAGATGTACGAAAGGGTTTACTATCAAACATGCAAAGCAATAGCGGTAGCACACAGGGCTTTAGCACAACCGCTGCCTTTGCCTTCGTACGCGCCCCAACACTGCCCTTGACATAGTTTACAAAATTAATTATTGGCATTATTATTTTGATGTCGTTTGTTTACTTCACTTCTAAACAATTGAACTTAAGAGCTGGCGCCATGTAGAGTGGCGACGCTGAATTAAATGCTTACTTAAAAAGATGAGTCAATGCAATTTCATGTGCTGAGCTGCTGCTGCCCCCGGTAAGCTGGTCACGAGCTCAGTCTTCCATTACAAATAACGTTAGCGTCATAAAAATTCTGGCGATTATATTCAAGCTTTACCTTCTAAGGAGCTGTTATTTGTGGCACCCGCACTGCCACGAATATTCTAGTTAATCTCTTGATTGTTTGTTAGTTCCAGCAGGTTTTGGTCATTCCGTTCACTATGAGCTCGATAGACCGATGAGCCATGGTCACCTGAAGAGTGGCACCGAGGCTAGAGAAAGCAAACCCCACCAAAAGCCAGGGAGAACATTTAGCTGGTGGGCTGCGATCATTGCAATGACCTCTTTAAAACAGCCATGCAGAAGCCTTTGTTCTTAACAGGGCCTTTGCCAGGTAAAATTTACACTGTATCCATTATATATTTAGTACAATGATGTGTTCACATCACATTTCAAACATTACTGAATGCTATCATATTTGCACACAGTAATGTTTTTCATTATATATTCAGTAAAATATTGTGTTCGCATCACATTTCAAGCAGTACTTAACGTTTTCATGTTTGCATATATTCGACCAGATGCGTTCTTTCATTGAAGCGATATCGAGAAAGAATAAAGAGTTCTAAGAAAGCACAGTTCTGAGAAATAATCACTGCGTATAAGCGACCCAGAACAAATGGGTCAATGGCACCATTTCCGACGTCTGGGAAGAGGTTAATGGCACCATGGAAAGAGCTCAAGATCAAACAAAGAATCCGGAGATTGACTCACGCGAAGCCTGTCTGCCAAGTGTCTTTTTCGGAAACCACCGGAAGCCTTCGATCGCCAAACGATTGTCGAGGGGTGTTGATAGCTGTGCCGCGTTTATTATAAGGCGAGGATACACCGAAATATTGTGCCCAGAAAAGCTGATACATGTACACAGTCAATTAGCGATTGCTGAAACAAGTTATTCTTGCGAAGTTGCCCGAGGCAGGCTGGTGAGGGAACTTCTCAAAACAAATAATCAATAGGCCGAGGTTTCTTTGAGGCTATTTGAAAGAGATGCGACTCCGAAAGTCATGATAACACTTGTGTTTCGTATACCGGGCTTCGAGTTGGCTGTGGTTCTTCGATTAAGTAGGCAGTGAGCTACACGGAGCTGTATAAGCTGCCTATAGCGCGGAAAAAAGGTAGTGTCCCGGCTGAATTAAGTGTCGCCAGGAGAAAAGGCGTTATATTTGAATTTATATAGAAACACAAATTTTAGGTGTCGCTCTGTCGACTCTGCGGGTTGTGTTTAGTTGCAGTGAGTCATCTTTCAAAAGAATCACTGCAGAATTTCCCCAATGTTCAGCCTCTCTGTCATAGATTTGATCAGCACAGTCTTCGATGGCAGATAACGTTTGCCTGATGTGATATATTCTACCGAAATGCTAAAAACTAGCGCGCAAAAAAAAAAGCTAGGGCACTCCACTCGTGAGCAGTAGTAGGCTGCCGGTTCAAAAAAGCATTTCCAGAAGTTTGAAGCGCATTCGAAGCACCGCGCCATAAAATGGCCTTGTTTATCAAAAAAACATTCAAAGACTAGGTAATAAAAGAAAGCTGACTTTTAAGCGTTCAAGTCACCTGCTCAAACAGCGCTCTTTACGTTTTTGAATTTAGCATATGCCGTGCGGCATGAAAGTAAACGTGTTCATGCAAAACGCACATATTGTTACACCTGACTTATCTGGCATTTGCAGGGCTAGAGAGAGAAAATTAACATATTTTAGTGGATCCTAACCACATACAATGCATTTCCCTGCAGATTTTTCAGGTTTAATTAACGTTTATCGCCAACATGTAAAACAAACGTGCATTTGACTATATGTTTCGCACCTTTGTTACCAAACGCACGGAGTGCCAAATATGAGCTAAGCGTAAAGCCTAATTACCACAGGCATGATTGAGAACAGGGTGTCGTCAGTGTTCGAAGATAGGTATACAGTTAGAGATTACAAAGCAGCAATGACTCACTTGGATTTTCCGACAGCACTGTCCCCAAGGCAGATAACCTTCAGCTTCAAAAACCCCTCCGTGTCATCCTCAGCGCAGCTGTCAGCGGCGCCGTGGCTCACGCCGTCATCCGCACCACCCGCGTGCATTGCTCCGCCGGCCATTTTCCGAGATTGGCACGCAAACTGCCACGACGCCGACTGCGGCGACGGGGCCCGGCTGCACTCGCGCCGCGCAAACAATCAATGATGGACAAGGAATAACGCCGAACGGTAGGCTATAGAGACGCCAAACGAGAAAATATTAAAGCGGCAGGGCAGCGTGCAGTGGTGCATGGAGCGGCGTGGCCCCTCATCGACTGGCGCTATGGCAACGTCCGGCGCGTGTCGGCGCCGGTGGGTCGGCGGGTGACATCTGGTGAATGCGAGGGGAACTAATCTTCCACTCGTCGGGACACATCGGAGGGGCCGCGCTTCACGACACGCAGTGTGTGCTCAAGAATTGAGTTGAAGACGTTTGCACAATTGATTAGAACATCAGTTCAGGGCGCTTTCTAAGAGGCCCCTATGAAGGAGGCCCTTGCCCCATATTTCACAGCTGCATTTGAAGTGAGGCAATCGCGTGAGGGGCTTGTGATTCAGATATCTGTGCTTCAGCGGGTGAAGACAGGTGCTTAAAAAAAATCAACCTGGCCTTCGTAGCTTTACCCGAGCAGGAGAGTTCAATGCTAATTTATTTATTTATTTATTTATTCAGCGTACCCCTAAAGGCCTTCCTTCGAGGGTATTACTAGGGGGGGGGGGGGGGGGGGTCAGTGTAAAAAATCTCAAAGAACAACATTAATGCGCAAAGGAACAATAAACAGGCTAGGTATAACATAAAAAAATAATTAAGCACCAGAGAATAAAAAAAACAAGGCTATAAAACAATATAATACAAATTATAGGTTTAAAGAAAAATATTAGGCATAACGGAGATGTAAAGTACTACAGTGTACATATCAGGCACGAAAAGAAGCAGAAGTAATCACAAAAGTATACCAAATTCGTGTTAAGGGTATGACCATGTACTACATCTTGCTGATGATGTCTGAAACACGTTGTTTACTGGGTTTCTAGCTGTCTGTCGACTCGTATATTCACTTATATCTACTAGAACAGCGTATTATGCGAATGGAGGAAGCTGAAAAATATCGCGGATGCTTGCAACGGCGAAACAAAATCTAGACAATCTGTGGAAAAACAAAGAATAAACATTCAGTTCAAATGAGATCCCTGCCGGAGGGTTGCAAACTGTGGGAGCATTCTCAGTCGAACTTAGTCATTACGGAGTCTGTTGTTGTCAGTTGCTTTTCTTGGAGGAAACAAATACTTTGAGCACTTACTGAGCGGCTGAAATGGAGAGAGAGAGAGAGAAAACTTTTATTTCTTTCCAAGAGGTTCGCGGGGATGAAGACTTCCTGGTCGTCTTGCTTGGGTGCTGGCGACTTGAGTCTTCAAGCAAGAGTGGGCCCTCAGTCCAGGGCTCCACTGAGTTGTGCCGCTTCAGTTGCGTGCTTTACCAAGGCCCTCTGGACCTCAAGCTCGCTGCTGAAGAGACAGCTCTCCCATTGCTCCGCACTCGGTGTTTGTTGATTGTGGAATGCTATGTTTCTCTTGCATTCCCAGGTGATGTGATAGAGTGTGGGCGTACTGCCGCACCAGGGGCAGTCTGGTCTGAATTGCGTTGGTGATATCTTGTTGTATGTGTGTAGGTTAGGGAAGGTGTTCGTCTGTAGCCTACGCCATCCTACAGCCTCTTCCCTATTTAGTGCTTTGTGTGGTGATGGATATCTCTTTCTGATTCCCCTATATAGTTGTAGGGTCTCTGTGTAGCCCCCCTCGCATATGAGTAGCCGTGACTCCGAGACGATCGATAAGCCTGCTCGGTAAGTGAGCCCTCGAGCTAGACTGTCCGCCCTTTCGTTTCCTGCTACGCCTGCGTGGGCTGGCACCCAGATTATATGTTGTATGGGTGTTCTTTCAGCTGAGGCTGCCGCCTCGCTGATTATTCTGAGGGCAGTGCCGCTGATATTGCCCTTCGTATAGTTTCTGCATGTTTCTTTCGAGTCCGTTAGGATATTTAGGGAGCGACCTTTTCTGTAGCCTTCGGCTATCGCTAGCGCGACGGCAATTTCTTCGGCCTCTGCTATCCCTGACACCCCTACTGAAGCGCAGGTGATAGTTTCCCCTGTACCGTTGACCACCGCTACCGCGGCTGTGCGTTTCTCTGCTCTTGCGTACATAGAAGCGTCTGTGTATAGTGTGCTTTCGGATTGGCCTAGCCTTCTGTTTATCTGTTCGGCCCTGGCTCTCCGCCTTTCTTCGTGTAGGTTGGGATCCATATTTTTAGGTAAGGGTCCCACGTTGAAAGTTCTTCTGAGGTCGTCTGGAACTTCTGTGTATCTGTCAGCCAGACCACTTGCGTTCCGACCTAGCCTGTTTAGGAGCGCCCTTCCTGTGGGGGAGCCCCTGAGCCTCGTCAATTGCGCACCCATTTGAGCCTCTGCTAGCTCGTCAAAGGTGTTGCTGACTCCGAGCTGGAGTAATTTTTCATTTGACGTGTTCCTGGGTAGGTGCAGAGCGATCTTGTAGGCCTTCCTTAGTATACAGTCGGCTTGCTCTCTTTCCGCTTTTGTTGTTGCGTGGTAGGGCAGCGAGTATGTGACCCTGCTGACGATTAGGCTGTTTACGAGTCTTAGGGTGTCGTCTTCCTTCATTCCGTATCTTTCTTTGGGATACTCGGCTGATCATTCTTCCTACTTGTTCCGTGGCTTTCCTGAGCAGGGTGATGGTGTGGCTGCATTTGCGGCTACTCTGTAGCCACATGCCCAGAATGCGGATTATGTTTTTCTCCGGGATCGGTTGTCCCTCGAGGACGACGTCCAGTGGGGCTTGGGTCAGGGTGTCTCCCTATTCTGATGAGCTCTGATTTTTCGGTCGAGCATTTCAGGCCCCTCTCCTTCACGTAGTCTTCTACGCAGGTGGCGGCTTCCTGTAGTCGGTCTTGTTTTTCTCCTAGCGATCCTTGGGTGATCCACACGGTTATGTCGTCGGCGTACATGGCGTGTTTGATACCCGGGATCTCTTTGAGCTTTCTTGCCAGTCTTAGCATTGACATGTTGAAGAGCACCGGCGATATGACTGAGCCTTGGGGTGTTCCTTTGCAGGGTGTGGCGAAGACGTCACTTCGCAGCTCGGCTAGCCCTACGGGTCGCTGTTCGGTTGCTTAGGAAGGCCCTGATGTAGTTATGGGCTCTCCTTCCGCAGTTCGTGTCGTTTATGCCTTCCATGATGGCGGCGTGGCTTACGTTGTCAAAGGCTCCTTTGATGTCGAGGGCCATGACAACGTTTTCTCCGCTTCTCGGCATTTTTTCAAGTACTTCCTCCTTTAGCTGGAGGAGTACGTCTTGCGTGGACAGGTGGGCTCGAAACCCGTACATGCTATCAGGGTAGAGTTGGTTTCTCTCCAGGTGTGACTGAATTCTCTTCGTTATTATTCGTTCGTACATCTTGCCTAGGCACGATGTGAGGGATATCGGCCTGAGGTTTTCCACTTGTAGTTTTTTACCGGGCTTCGGGAATCATCACCACGACCGCGTGTTTCCATTCGGCGGGTACTGTGCCTTCCTGCCATAGTTTATTGAGGTACGCGGTGAGCTGGTCAATAGCTCCGTCGCTTAAGTTTCTGATCAGTGAATTGCGGATTCTGTCTGCTCCTGCTGCCGTGTTTCTTGTTGCCGACCTGATCGCATCGACCACCTCTTCCCTGGTTATGGGCCTGTCCATGACGGGGTTCTCTTCGCCTTGATATTCCTCTTTGTAACACTCGACCTGGTCGTTGCCGTAGCATTTGACCCGGACCTCCTCCAGTAGTTGTTTATCTGTACCGGTCTATTGGTGCACCAGCCTTCGTATTGCTTTGCCGCTCTCCGACTTGTTTTTGCTTGGGTCCATGAGGGACTTGAGGATCTGCCACGTTCTGGCCGTGCTCAGGGTGCCGTTCAGCGCGTTGCTAAACTGCTGCCATCCTTGTCTGGCCAGCTGCGTCGCGTACTCCTCCGCCTGCTTGGTGATTTCAGCTATCTTGGTCTTGAGCTTCCTGTTCAGCTTTTGTCTTTTCCACCGTGCGGTGAGTCCGCGTCTCGCCTCCCATAGCTTGAGGAGTCGCTTATCCACCTCCGGGGCGTGTTCGGTTCGGTCCACTTCTTTGGTGTAGAGTTCCTGGACCTCCTTGAGCTGTTGGCTCCACTCCCCCACAGATACAATGTCGCCTCCTTGCATCTGTCTACAGTGGGCCCTGAAGGCGTCCCAGTCGACGAGACGGGTCTTGCCTATTTTTCGTTTTGTGTCTTCGGCTGTGATGCTGGTTTTCAGTATATAGTGGTCGCTTCCTAGGTTTTCGAGTAGGTTTTCCCACTCGACCTGTCTGGCGCCCCTCACAAAAGTCAGGTCGGGGCAAGTGTCTGGGCTGACGCTGTTACCCTGTCTGGTTGGTTGGGTTTCGTCAGTTAGGAGATCGCAATCCGTTTGCTCTGCAGCGTCGCTGATTGTTCTTCCTTTTTTATCGTCTTTGCTGTAACCCCATTTTGGGTGCTTGGCGTTGAAATCGCCTGCTATTATTAGGGTGTTGTTGCCCGCTAGTTTTCTAGCCTCTGTAAAAAGCCTGCTAAAGTCCCCATCCTTCTGCTTAGGCGGGCTGTATAGGTTGATAATAAAGGTGCTCTTGGATTGTGCTTTCTTTTTAGGTATAATCTCTGTGATCGTGTGGTCGATCCGAGTGTCCGTTATTTCGTCGTGTGCTGTGGCTACCAATTTCTTGCTTACGAGGGTCGCCGTACGGCGAGCTTCCTGACACGTATAGCCCCTCAGCGAAGGTGTGCAGTTGGTTTCCTGTAATATAATTACGTCTGGCGGGGTTCCTTTGGCATAAATGTACTGCTGCAGGAGGCCTTGTTTTTGTCTGTACCCCCTGCAGTTCCATTGCCATATCTCTAATTGTTGGAGGCGTTCTGCCATGATGGTGTACTAGGGTTGGAGTTGAGGGTTTCTGCGCCGAACCTGCGTTCGTTATATAGGCGTTCTCTAGCGTCGTTAGTCGTTCTCTGCGCGTTCTGATTCTTAATGTGTGTTCTAACGTTTTGCTCTAGAAGGGCAAATTTCTGCTGCATAAATTGCATCTGCTCTTGCGTCTGTTTCTGCATGCTCATTATGAGAGCCTCGAGCTGCCCATCTTGTGGCTGTGTTGCTTCCACCATTGGGGGGTGGTGGGGTCTGAGTTTTGGGCTGTGTCTGAAATGGAACATTGTTAACTCATGCCTTTTCTAGTACCGTATCCTAATGCGAGTGAAATTATTTCAGAAAGGTGGCTTTGCGGCTACCTGCAGTTAATTTAAAGAAAGCTAAGGGGAAAGTATTTGTTTTTAATTATTTCCAGTAAGCAGGTTCTTGCTAAGAAATCGAAAACACTGCCATTAATTGGAAGTAAAATAAACCTAACGCCTTTTTTTTTCTGTGAAATCTTTCTATTATTACTGTCACGTTTTGAAAAGCGGCCCCACCTAATAGTGAGTTATGGCAAATCGTTACCGTATAACGGTTAGAGTTCTCGATTCCGGTGAAACGACATGCGCCGCCGCGCACCGTAAATTTAATGAGGGTGATCGGCGGAGCAAGTTTCAGCCTACAGAATAACGTACCGTGGTAAAATATGTGGAATATGGATGTAGGCGTGCCCAGGTGGAGGTAGTTCGAAGTAATAATAAATCAGACACCGCCCTAAAACGCGGACAATAATACCATGCACGCGAATTTTCTTTTTTTTTCTGTGCGGAAGTATCATTGCAAAAGCTCTGAGCCAAAAAATGTAGTGGCACGCACCACGGTAACCCGCTCCATGCGACTAATGAGGATTAAAACAAGAACAGGGCGAATCTTGACTTTGCACACCCACTCCCCAGCCAATGTGTAGCGGCTGCAGCCCCTATAGTAACTCTACGTCTGCAACGACCTGGCAGTAGGCGAGTATTTGGACTGCACTGCATGGCGCAGATACTTCGCCCGTACCTCATCTCTTGACCACCAAGCTGTAGTGCACGGCTAGAAACCCTGCGACAGATCCGGAGGACATATACCACTCCCGATATTAAATTAACCACAGAAGAAGCCATATTATGGATGTGAATATAGACAAGCACTTTGCCTAATCAGTACTTGTACAGCCTCATCCCCCCTTCTACATACTACCCCACCTGAACTTGGTGCTGCAGTCAGCCCATGCTATTCCACATTTCGTGGAGTTGCATGAGAAAACCATCCCACCTAATAACACCACAGGCTTCATACGAGCAGCAGCCGCCGCGGTGGCTGAGTGGTTATGGCGCTCGGCTGCTGGCCCGAAAGACGCGGGTTCGATCCCGGCCGCGGAGGTCGAATTTCGATGGAGGCCAAATTCTAGAGGCCCGTGTACTGTGCGATGACAGTGCACGCTAAAGAACCCCAGGTGGTCGAAATTTCAGGAGTCCTTCACTACGGCGTCCTTCATAGCCTGAGTCGCTTTGGGACGTTAAACCCCCATAAACCAAACCAAACCAACCATACGAGAAGGACAAATGTGATAACCATCCGACGGGTCCAAGCAACAGCGGGAGCCACCGCAGTCTAAGAAGCCCGCCCATCTGAGTCGTCCAACATTTAAAAAGCTTGTAAAGCTTTATCTCTCTCTTAGGTTGTTATGGAGTACTAAATTAGATAAAAAAATGCAAAACCCTGAAGCTGAACACAAAAGTAGAACTACATGGGGACAAAACCTTGGCCCCCCGCGACATACTTGACGATTCTATTGTACTCTAAGCAAGAACAACATAATGCTTACGGTTTCTTGATGAGGCAGGTTGATATTTTCTCGCATTAAGCGTCGAAAAAAAAAACCCACGACAGCAACCAATACACGGAAAAAACATTCGTAAAAAAAATCACGGAGACATGCACAGAGGCCCCACAGAGGCAGCGACAGGGAAAAGAAACTTTAAACAAAGCCGAATAGTCCAGCACAGTACTGTCTATTCTTGCAGCCCCTAGAACAAGCTTCAGTTTTAGAGCGTTAAAGAGTTCTTGTCGCAGTAAATTCAGCGTCGTCGTCGGAGCCAGCGTTGTCGGCGTCGTTGACAGTGAGCCAAAATTCCAAGGAAAATGCCTTGCTACTCATTTCAACAGAAAAAAAGGCAGACGCCGACCAAAGGTTTTTGTCAAAACAGACGTTTCGGCTTCCATACGGAAGCCTTGTTCACTAAATTTTTATTGTAGAACCGCGACGCGTAAATAGGCCCCAATAATCGTACCAGGCATCTTGCATAGGTTGGCGGGAGATTGCCGATGTTACGATTAAGTCTTTTTTCGGTGGTCTGAATCACCAAGGACTCGAGATACTGGCGTGAAAGCCAGTTTTCTTTGGCGATGATAGAAGCCATTTCCCAGGAGATATCATGACCTGCCGATACGGCGTGCTCCGCAAGTGCGTTGGAAGTGACTTTCTTGTTCTTCACGTCCCACATGTGTTCTTTCAGACAAGGCTTCCGTATGGAAGCCGAAACGTCTGTTTTGACAAAAACCTTTTGTTTGTGTCTGCCTTTCTTTTTCTGTTGAAGTGAATTACTTACTACCGGACCAGACGAGATTTCGTCGGACCTTAGATTTCAAAATGCCTTGCAGCTATGAAAATTCCCACCTGCTTCCTGCCTACGAAGCAGGAGGGCCGCCAAGGTCACGTGATCTTGTGGCGTCATCCCAACCTGCTCACTGTAGCAGATGAAAGTTGAAATACTGACTGGTCGC
>JARKHS020035471.1:0-40000 GCA_030143305.2 Amblyomma americanum | reverse complement strand
TCGACAGACATCAATCTTGGCGGGGAAAAAATTGAAACATTTATTTAGCACTTGAGCCTTTTCCATGTCTCAGCTGCCTCTTAATAGTTCGTGAAGCAGTTTTAAATTGTAATGAAAAGTCTCTAATACATCTGCAAGACTCAGGCGAAGATACGTGCCACATTTGAGCTTTTTCTGTAAAGTCATTGGTACAGCTGTGAAATACTTTATTTGCTACGAACTTAGCAGTCGAAACCTCTTGAAAGTGATGTCATGCAATTCTTAGTCAGTCCGAGTGCAATTTTATTGTTTGCATGCATGTGCAATAGGGACAAATCTTGCACCTTATAAAAGCTTAAAAAGAAAAAAGTGCCAAGGTTTTAATTCGGTTAAACGGATTAAAGAGTGGGCAGTATTCATGGAGGAAGAAGATTGTGTACAATGCAGAGCGTGAGTATGTGTTGCAGTCAAACTCTAGGTGTGTTCGGCTGCAGCGATATCCTGGTGCTCTCGCACAATGGCCAGCGAAGGTGATCTGTTTGTGCCGCCCTGGATTGAACTTACAGCCGTGGATATTGGTTTGATTCTCCTTTTAAGCTAACATGGTGTCGTTATTGCTAGGCAATGGCATAAGATCCGAATATGACAAGATTCTTGATCAGTGTTGGTGAGCATATGAGTGCTTTCGCTTTAAATACTCTAATTCCTGATCCAGAACTTGCCTGTGTACTTCGATATGCGCAGTTGTTTTCATGGTGGTTCCGCAATACTTCATGCATAATGCTATCCCACCTTCCACCCTTTCGCACGTCATTTCAGAAAAGGAACATGACTCGATGGGGTATTCTAGGAAGAAAAAAAAATGACGGTGGTTTAGCTTTGGTTAAACCTGGAGTGACGCGATAGCTACAGCTGGCCGGGTGGAACTTTGTCACGTGGCCAAGTTCTCTAAAAAACGGTCACTCAGGTTTCAGAACACTCTTAGCACTTCTAACAAGCCATCGCTTCTGCATTAACTAGGCGCCAATGACACAGCTGTCCAAGTAGTAAAACAGACCATTGAGCAGAAAAAAACAAAAACTTTACGCAGATGAAAATATTTTGTAGAAGGTGGTCTGTGGCATCTGCGTTTGTTATTCATATGTAGTATTTTGTAGGCTATGGAAGCTAGCTTTCCAGTGAAAGCAGTCTCGTTGTTATTTAGCATAGTAATTATTCACAGTTACTTTTTACTTGATATCGTAAGTGGTGGACAGCTTGGTTGAGTGTTTCTTTAAAGAAATGTCTAAATTGAATAAATCTGTTGCCAAACTAAAGTTGTTTTAATTGTATTTCAATGCGTCCAGTGACATGTACCCTAGAAGCTTATTTTTCCGACATCAAAGGCGGAGATGAATGCGTACCTCAAAGATGACCACAAAGATAAGCCTCGCGGCAAATATATGCCAGTAGGTGAGAGTTGGCAGGTACTCTTTGTCCGAGCCTGGAGGCTCACGGAAGCCTTTGTACCTGAGTAAAATAAAACACGAATTGTTTGCGGCGCGATAAAAATCACAATTCTACGCCGACCGCAGGGCGGAAGTAAAGCGGACTCCGTAAATCGCTCGTGGATAACTATTTAGTTCTCCAGTAAACAAAGCTGGTTCTGGTTTCAGTGCACAGAGTAGATATTCAGAAATAATTGTTTAAAAAATTTTCCAATACATTTTTGTTGAACTATGTTCAGTATTAAAGCGGAAAACAATAGCGCTTCCCGAATTTTCTCTAATATTGTTGTGAATGAAGCTGCTGGAGTAAATTCCACAGCACTAATTAATTATCGAAGCGAAAAGAAATAGTATGCTCTGTTCATTCTCTTAGCTTGGAAGCATCCCTACCTTGTACGCGTAAAGGAATGACTTCCGTGAAAGTAAAACTGTTTAAACCAAAAGAGATGCCTGTTTCTGCGCAGACAAGAGTAGGGGCCTGCAAAATGGCGCTACATGAGACGGCAATATATACGGAGCAAGTTAATTTTAATAGTGTGTTTCTGCAGGCCGTAAATTTCAAAAAAAAATTCAAGTTATTGCTGCGACTTGCATATGTTAGCGTGAGGATGCAAAAAAAAAGATTCATCAACTACGCCATGAGCGTAAAACACAGCACGTGGTTCGCGAACTTTCTGTTACTCGTCAAAAAAAAAAAACATGATATGTGCATGGCACGAGCGTTGTTTAAACCTAGCATAAATTTTCTTCCCTAACACAAAGTTCTGTTTTTATGCAGCACCTACACTCTATACAGAAAGGAGAAAAAGGGAAGTAAGCTGTCCTCTAGTTCACACCCTTTCATAAAAGGGTGTGGGCTAGAAGACACCTTACTCCTTTTTTACTCCCATAAATGCGTATTCGTGTACAGTGTGCAAGACTTCGTCTCGCACTGGTCGACATTATTTAAGCTGAGACGACGAGGAAAGCACTGAAGGCATTGTTATTCTGACAGTGCTCGAATGATGTTTTTTTTTACGCTGACTACAGGAACACAGGGATAAAGAACGGTGACATGTATTCGTCGAGGTTGTATTAGTGTACGTCACATTACTACGTCACCAACCTGCACTCGCGTACGGGGACACCATCCAGCGTCGAGTTGTCAGGACGCGTCTCGTTATCGAAGTCGCTCGTGTCGAAGGAGGATAGCGTGAAGTTTATGAACCCGCGCAGGCTGTAATCGGGGCTATGCAGAACGCGGTAGAGGAAGCGGGGGATGAAGTCACTTGTGTACGCGATCTGGAAAGCCTGCGTAAGTATACGCAACCTTGCATTCGACGTACGCACGTGCTGGAATCAATCAATCAAGCAAGCAAGCAATCAATCAATTAATCAATTAATCAATCAACCACTCAGTCACTCAATCAATCGATCAATCAATCAATCGATCAATCAATCAATCAATCAATCAATCGATTAATCGATCGATCTATCAATAGATCAAAAATCAGCCACTCGATCGATCAATCAATCACTCAGTCAAATCAGCAACTTATCTATGAATCAATCAAAAGTGTGTGCGCTATTCTTGTTTACCTTTTTAAACATAGCTTTGTATTGAAGTTTGAATTTGAAGCATTTTTCTGGTAAACCTCCTTATCAAAACTTCCCGGATATTGATGTCTAATCGGAAGAGGTAGCTCTAGCCATTAATTCTGAATCCAGTGAAAAGCACAGATACAGCAGCTTTCTTTCTGATAGTAATGGCCTGGATATTTCAATGCTACAGCGTTTGTTGAATGAATTTTTCATACACAATAAATAATTGTAAGGGAAAACCTGATATATGTCACACCATTGTTTTCGTCACTTAGGCAAAAAGGTGGCTCGTGTGATCCCGCTGACACTGAACAGCGATTAAATGATAATGTACAAATAGTGCTACTGCTGAAGTGGAGGGAAGCACTGTGTTAAGGGAAATATGATGTTGATGAGCCCGGGACTGTGCGTGCCAAAAGAAAGGAGAGTTCAAAACAGGAATCTAAACCGAGGAAAGGAGGAAGGCAATTTTGCTTCACGTTCCTTTCTAATAAAAAGAGACCAGGACAAAAAATCCATACCCTGGAATATTGGTCTAGACACACAAAACGATGAAAAATGAGCATTAAAGGGAATGCAACCAATCTATCCATTATTTTTCTTGCTTCTCTGATTTTTGAGAGCTTACAATGTATGCTTTTTGAAAAAAAAATGAATTCGGATGCTTTGAAAGTTCAAATGTTTCAACTCCTTTTGTTTGTTGCAGCGTGGAAACAAATAGTCTAAGCCGATTCACATTTTCTGTGTGAAGAGGAGGGTGAGCATAGCGAGCATCAAAACTATTAACATAGCTAAAGAGGAAGACCCGATGCAAGAAAGAAACACCATGGGGAGTATATAAAGTAAGCGTCGTCTTATTAGCTTTTTTTTTCGTTCTGCGTTATTTGATGCAATATATCCCTCCTTCCAGAAGTGCCGGCATTGACCTTCATCGAAGTAATGCTTCTCCGTCCGATATTTTCGGTCCCGGGAAGGATACCAGTCGTCGTATTGCGAATATTCATTCGCTCTACCGTTCACGAAACTCTGGAAGAAAATTCGGCAATGACCCATTGGTCATCTTCTGGAAGTTGGCACATGGTGGCGCGTTCTGTGAACTGGACAATTAGCAGAACTTTTCAAAGTCTTCTTCGGTATTGTGTTTATATTTGGAGCTTTAGTGGACAGGTCATCTTAATACCACAATTTAAGCCATCGTCCGCTAACTTTCCGGTTTAGGCCCACGAGGGGCGCGGGTGGGCCCTAGGACATGGTGTGACAAAAGGACAATATTTGGTTATGCGGAGTCAGACGGTGCGTAAACGGCTGTGCCTCCACGGGCTGCAAGGTCACTTGTACGTAAAAAAATAAGAAAAGCTTGCCCAAGGAATCAAGGGGCACATATACCATGCTTTACGTGTCCAAATTCCTGAATCGGTCCGGCCGATTTGGCACAGGTAACAGCGGCGGCGTGTTCCGGCTACCAATTATTCTGACTTACCATGCTCGAATGGTGGCAGGATCGGCTTAAAATGGAGTGATGTGTGCCTTTTTTCTATTTAGTGTGTCTTTCGTGCTACCGCACATGCAATGAAGTGCCAACTTTCGTCGGAGGTAGAGCGGCCTTTTTATGCTTCCAGAACCAGCTCCTCCACTACTTTAAAGCCTGCTAAGTCGTTCCCTTTGTAGTGGGGTCCCATTCGGACAACAGTATTCGTTCACTTGTCTCAATGTGCAGCACCTAATGGTAAGCAGCGGAGTAAACCACGACGCCAGGTGCATTCATGATTGAGGACTCGTGTATAAATTAGCGCATCGCGAAAATGAAAAAAGGAAAACACGAATTTTTCCGCCGGTTTCTCTTGGGTTGCCTCCACATATAATAGGCTCTCTCCATCTCACTGCACGTCCGAAGCAGGCGCGAAGGATAGCAAATGGAAAGAGGCTAGAAATGCAGTAGGGAAAGGCTTGAATTGTGGAACCAGCTGTTGTGGCTGCCGTTTGAATCGGGGTGGGGCATAGGCCCATGACAACGATACTCGGTAGATAAGAGCGCGGAGGCGGGCTGCAGACCAACAAATGAAATGATCTGTTAGGCACCTATCTTCCGCGCGTCGTCTCAGAGCTGCATAAATGTCAGGTAAGCTCGAACAGAAGAGTGATATGTAAACTTGGGTGCTCGGTTAGTCGGTTAGTCTCTGTGCCAGCACGGCATACGTGGCCTGGGCATCCCTCCTGGGAGGGTTAACATCCAACATTACGGGGTACAAAGACAAATACATGGCCCTCAGCTGTCAGCATTTTCAGGCTGCTGTTCAAAACAGAATTGGTGCTCCGAGGAGCGCAGCGGGATATACAGAGCCTCTCCTAGCACTGAACCAGGTGCTCGACGATGTTTAATGAAATGCTTCGGGAATGGGCCTGTGACTCTGTGCAATAGTGCTTTCTGGATAAAACTGTCCTTGCCCCATGAGAATTCATAATAATAATCATCATCAAGTGTTATAGGTATTTACGCATCAAACCAGTGCGCGTTTTTAAGTACTGAACACAAAGACATAGACCGTATCAAAACCCAGCATTTTTACTGCGCAAATTTTTTACCGACCTTTTCTCCGCGAGCTATGAAAGTTAATTTCTTTCCGGTCCAGCGTACGGGCTCTGCAATCTCCAAGGAGAAAACAAATGGAGAAAAAGACAACAGGAATGTCCTTACAGGACCTCATCGCTTGGATAGCTCCTGATATCCTAGACACAGCCAACAGCCTTAACGTACATCTGAAGCAAGAACAATAATAATATCCCTGCAGGGATAATCAAGGCCACTTTAAGATCGATATGCGCCTCATACTTACGTTGCACACAACGGCGAAGATCGACACTCCCTTCACGATGACCTGCCAGGCTCCTGTGCAGAAAAAGGGAGAAAAAGATAAGTAAACGAAAATATGTGAGCGCAACGCTCAACAGATGCGAAGCACTGGAGAAGGTCTCCGCGCCGTGATCGCAAGAGCGCGCTCCAGTAGTCCATAGCAGTGGGCAACCAAGTGCGTAGAATCATGACTGATAAATCAGTGCTTTGAGCCATTGGCTAACTCGGGCTGAAAGATTGCTGCTTCTGAGTGTTGTTCCGCAGTGGGTTATGGTTATCACTGCGATTGAACGGTGCACTCATCCGCTTTGGCGAAAACAGAATCATAAGTATGGGCTCTCTGGTGTCGGTGACGAAAATAAATAGGAGGGGACACTTAATCTCCGCCTTAAGGATATGACGCTATAGCGTTATTGAGTTCATGCCCATATATGCGGAACAGGTCATTCTGGACTTCACATTCATTGGTTCCTAGGAGTTTTCCACCACTCCTTCCGCAAAGGTGCAGCGATTAAGAAATTCCCCACTGCCCTGCGATGACAAGTGCATGCTGCCACCGGTCGGGCTTGTGCGTCCCAACTTGCTCTTTCCGAGCAACCTTTAGCGATCAAACATTCCTTTAGCAGCCACCTGCCATGGTGATCAGATTGCTCACAATCCGGTGGGCAGGTTGTGATGACGCCGCAAGGCCACGTGACCTAGGTGACCCACCTATGTTGCTTCTCTGGAGGTTGGCCACCCGGGCCACCATACGAAACCCTATTTGTTGCTTAAACGTCGACAACGCCGACGCCAGATTTTCTGGGTAACGAGGCCTTTAACTCTATCGCATTATAGGTTGTAGGGGACGCTTAAGCTTCGCCATAACGCTATGAGGCGAGAGCTATTGGGTGAATGCTCATGTATGCTGAATTAGACTTTCTCTACTTGACATTCATAGATCTCTGATACGACTGCTGGCAAAATGGTGCTGCGTTTGAGCGATGCGCCACCACATTGTGATTGAACCTGTAAGGCTGCGTTAACACAACCCAGCCAGGTTCATGCACACGCCTTCCATCAGAAGATGTACGCTGTGTTACAAATGGCTGCTGTATCAGTGCGCTACGCAGGCTCTGTGGGCACTTTACGCCTTGTCCTGTAATTATCTGCAGTACTTGTAGGCGCCTTAACGTACCATAAGGAAGGCCAACGCAGGAAACATTTTTCGCCACTAGAGGTGCAGTTCATCGCTTCGGCAAAAGTCCCGTGAAGAATTTATGGGTCGCTTGCCGCACGAGGCAGCATGTGCACGGGACCGTCCTTTATTTATTTGTAGACTCAAGGCTATTCCAAGCGTGTGTTAAGCTATTCACTTTCTACCCCTCGGTAGAAGTTCTGTGTGACGATATGCTTGTAACATTTAGGGCCGACCTTGGAGCTTTGGCACTGTTTTGAAATGTGGTTAAAGAAGTATAAAAGCAGAGCTTAGGGTATCTCGAGCAGAAAGAAAAGTAAAGAAAAGGGGAAATTAGCTTAGCCATGGTACTTTTGGAGAAGCTGCCGTTCGGCCATTAAAATCGTCATCATAAAAATAGCACTCTAACACCGCTACCTGACGTGACAGCAAGAGAAGGGCAGGTAACGCAGCACATTAAGCGAGCCATGCGGTCTGAAAAGGCATGGAAGTTGAAGGCACGATGCCGCTGCCCTAAAGGGCTCCGAAAGTATTCAATGTGCAGTTGATTAGTACTGGCTACTGCTCACCGATGTTGGACACCCTCTCAGCGAGGGGCCTGCGCAACTGCGACGTGTACTTGTAAGCGTCCAGGCGAATCTCCACAATGTTGTTGAGGAGCGCGAACAGCGGCGCCAGCGGGAACGCGGCCACGAACAGGGTGACGAATCCGAATTGAACGGCTGCGTGAACACAAGGTAGATATGCTAGGGTGGTTGGGTGAAACAAAATACATAGATAGGTTAGTGCGAAATGGCGACAAATCTCTCGTGCATGCGCCATATCCTTCGCAATGCGTTTACTCGGATGGTTGCCTTAATAGCCGTCCTAATGACTTCGGCTTGTCGGCAGTGTTTACTGCATTCGGGACGTTTTCCTTTAATTTGTAATATAAAATGGGCTGCTTTTAAAATGCGCACTTTCTGGTGCCAGTAAACCGTTCCAAGAACGGGACGAGAGCTGAAAGCGCCCTCTTTACTTTTTTAGAAAACCTATCAAATGACTGAGAGTGGTCGCAGCTGTGTTGGTCGCATTGCATTTACCTTCGCCATGATGAGGACACGAACCCACACACGCGGGTGACAAAGGCCAAGCGACCATTATAGGTGCCTCACGACGGCCGAGATGTGGTAGAGCAGCGTGTCGAGACTCGTCGATCACTTCTTTGGAAGGACGGCAGATTAGGCGAGTTGGTGTTCGATGGTGACAAGAAGATTCAAACAGAGCGAGACAACTGGACCAAAAGAGGAGGAGACAAACACGGCGCTGTTTGTATCCTCCTCTTTCTGGTACAGTTGTCTAGCGCTGTTTGAATTTTCTTGATCACTTCTTTATCTTAACATTGTCATTTTTGGGATGCCTGCCTCTACGTCACAAATCTGCTCAACCAATCAGTTATGAAGCTGGAAATGGTGCGGCAGGCAACGCAGGTTCGTCTATCAGTGATTGCTTTTAAAATTATCGCAGAAGCGATATCTGCTTCTATCGCGAAAACGACGACGATCAGTTCGCACGTGAGTCCTGATTAATAGATTAACCGAACTACTCTTATTGAGTCATCAAGCATACCGTAATCTCCGGTATGCAGTTCACACCCACTGTATACATATCCGGTTTGCTTATTTTTGCTAGAAAAACATATTTTAGGTTGTCGGCATTCGGAGGAGTAGTGTGCGCCACGAGCACAGAAAACAAATATACGTGTGCTCACAACGCAGGTATCACAAAACGTTTTAGTATAATTAGCGCTAGGACTTTCATGCCACATTTGGTTATTGAGAAAAAATGCGACGTAGTGCGCGGGGCAGAAAATTTGAACTTTTAAATATGCATACCCCGGAGACTGTATACCAGCTACTGCGGTAACTTATTGGTGCCCACAAGACATTGTAAATGCTGATACAGTACCTTATTTGTGCCTACAAGACATTGCATAGGCTGGGAAAGCTTTCCGGCTCACCACATCAGCATATAAACTGGTGTAGGTAGGGCACGTTAGCATGAATGGGGAAAACGCGCTCACTTAGTACCTGTTAATTCTCTCATTGCAGTTGACAGGCCTGCGAAAAAACTAGATCTACAGCTCAGTTGTACTCGCATGGCATTTAGAAGCAGAAATTACATGGTGTCCAGTACTTCCTTGACAGTGCATCGTAGATTCGTGTACGAAAAACAGCCACTGGTGTTTTCTGGGGCTTCAGAAATGCAACATGCAGAACACGCAACATAATGTGAACCCGTCAGAGTAAAATATTCAAACGTTGCGTTTCGCATTGCAAAACGTAGTGCTCTCTTCGGTACTAAAACGCATTGGGTATACTCAAGCACGCTCGCTCACTGGTACTCACGAGCTACTTCAACTCAAATTCGCGACTATTCTGGCGACTTTAGTGACAACATTGCTGGCAATGACTTGAACAGAGAAATACCCTGGACATTTCGTACCCATTTCGAGATATTCGTCGAAAAGGGACATCGTACGCCACGGTGTGAGCACGTAGTCGTCTTCCCAGCGGGCCAGTGCACCATTCATGTTCGCGCTCCCTCGAGTCATTCGCTTCCGCTGCCAAGACCGCCACCGGTTCATGACCAACCTGCGTTTTTCCACAGAACCGATGAAACAAATATCGAGGCAACAGTTGTCATGAAAGGCAATACAGCACTGAACAATTTGTCTAGAGCGTTAGTGGGAGATGTTTATTCTAGTTGTAGCGGCAGTGTCTGGGAGCTAATGGCCCAAAGGCACTTCTTGAATTAATGCACCAAAGGCAGTAAATGGCCCAAAGGCACCTCTTGGAGTAATGCGCCAAAGACAGCGTAATAGGGAATCAACATATTGGATTACCCTGCCGACATAGCTATTTACGAAAATATTGTGATGATAACGAGATAAACTTGTTAGGAAGCAATTAATGCCTTACAATGTTAACATTTAACACCAGTATACAGGAGCTGGCGTCCTCGTCGCGACATTTAGGACACTTTAATCATCACGTATGTCAGTAACAGCGCCACAATAAAAAAGGTTAGGGCAAATCCAAAAGTAAACTTTCAGCTGCAGCAATTGTGGTAAATAGGCAGCAGCGTTCATCTTTTTGTTAAATTCAGTAAAACTGCACAACACATAGTATGTCATAGTCATAATGAGTTGATGGCAGTGGGGATGTATTATGCAAAATGCACCCAATTCATCCTTCCTTTTGCCCTTCAGCACAGGTTACGCAAGCAAAGACCAGGTAGTAGACTTACCGGAGTGTGCAGAGGAAGATTGATTTTAGCTTTATTGGTGAACAAAAAACGGGAAAGGATTTGAGCGTACAGAAAGTGGGAGGTTAAAGCAATAAACGGTGGCTGTCGAAACGGGCGCTGTTTGCATGTTGGAAATTCCAGGATTATTTCACTAGTTAGTCAATAAATACACAGAAGAAAACGAGACAAAATTAACCAAAAGCAATAAAACCGTTCAGGAGTCTTACAATTGCGCGAACTCCTGGATGTTGTTGACGACCTGCTTGCCCACCATGACAATGGCCAACTGTACAGAAACCTCGTATAAGCAGCCGCCTGCACACTGGAAAAGCGCCACACCAGCTATTGGCCATTTGTTAATGAGGGGCACCAAGACTGTAGTGCGTAGAGGTTTAATCGTTAAGCAGGAGCAGCATGGGCAGAATTTATTTATTTATTTACAAAACAAAGTAACCAGTTACTTGTGTCCGCTACGGTAGAGATACAGAAGGAAGCACTGAACTCTGACAGTGCACACCGCGCAAGGGGCGTGAGGAAAGCTTTAGGCAGTTGGTTAAAGTTTACTGAAGTAAACTGTTTGCCCAGACGAAGGAAATTTTTGTTCTTGAAGATCTGTAGAGTTCTCTTACATGCTGAAAGTTTTGGCGAAATGATTAGGCCCACCTTTGGAAAATTTTGCTCCGGTAACCAGTCAACGTAGAAGTTTACGGCTCAGATATCAACAATTATGGAAGTTTTTCCCCAGAAGAAAGTGCCAGCAATAGCTCTTAGAGTGCAAAAAGGAAAACAGAAAACTCTAAAGTTTCCTAGCCTTATCCGCGGTGAAGAATCGAAAGCAGTGTCACTTGCTTGCTCCTCATGAATGGGTGGAGTGTGCGACTCTGAAGTTAAGCCAACAGTAGGTGAACGCCCATGCATGATGGGAGGAGAAAATTTTACCTCCACAGTTAATTATGATTAACGGTGTCGAATCAGAAAACTATCTTGTTAATGTGGTGGGCAATGGGAATGTTATCTATGTCGGACAGACCATTAGAGGACATGCAGGCACAGACACGGGCACTATAAAAACTGTGCTTCTATTGTCATGTGACTAAAGAGCTGTTTTAAAGCTGCCAGTGTTTTTCATGTGCTGTGCTACAATTTCGTTTGCCGTTCTGAAGAACATACAGCGATTAGCCAGATAGTTTGAGGTTGACGCATGCGAAAAGTAAGCTCTAACCTCGTACAAGTGCAGCTGCGTCTAACTGATAAGTTGCTACAAATGCCGATTATTGGTTTAGCGTCTGCATTACTAGGAACGAACAGGTGTTGTTGAACAATTTGCGAAAATACCTTGTCCAAGGTGTAGCCAAGCAGCGTTCCTTGCTGGCCAGGGTGGTCAGAGAACCTTTGTGACAGAAACAGAACACATTTCAATAGCAACGCTTCGGTTAGTCCTGTATCTTGTCCTTTCTCAAGGACCTATGTTCAGACAGGCTCAATAAGCAACACAAAAGAAGCAGATGTGAACATTAGCACAGTGGTATCAGCACAGTGGTAATGTGAATGGTCCTAACATTTGTGTTGTGGTTTCGAAGTACCCCTCGTTGCAAAAGAAAGGTCCTGTTTTGTGTCGCTAGGATTGGGAAGTGCTCAACGTCGCAGTAAATAACGGCAATCTTAACTGCTTAGGAAATGAAAGACGTTAAAAATGCTTCACATCTCAGTGGCTGTAGGAGAAGGGAGTAAGTTGGGAGTGAGAGAAGAAAGAAAGAGGTGTCGTAGCGGAGGGCTCCGAAACGATTTCGACCACCTGGGGGTCTTTAACATGCATTGAAATCGCCCAGCACACTGGCGCCTTAGCGTTTCGCCTCAATCGAAATGCGGCCGCCACGGTCGGGTTGGAACCCGGGAACTCCGGCTCAGTAGCCGAGCGCGCTAACCACTGGGGCACCGCTGCTAGGTCTTTGTTGTTGTGCGCGCCATAAAGCACCTAATATTCAGGACGTGAGTACACTTTCAAGTTTCTATAAGGAACAGAATTTGAGCACTGGTTGTATGAATACGGCAAAAAAAAAATTTCGAGGAATGCTTGTTCCCATGTTGAAGGTTTTCCGGCGTGTTGCTTGTGAACGCTTAGCTGTATAGCCTTGAAATGTAGTATAGGTCGTGCTTTTAGAAGAAATTTCGCCGCAAGAAAGCGGCATGAAATCAATACAAGGATGAAAACACTCCCCAGGATGGATATTTTAGGGTTCCAGATTCGTCAACGCACCTTCCTTTAAAGAAAGCAATGTATATGAGCGAAGAATACGTATTAAGAAAAGTGAAGAGGAACATCTTCAGCGTAAAGCTGTCTTCATATTCTTGTTGCGTCCTTGGCCGCTCTGAAGAAAAAGAGAAAACAAAATGAGAAATTAGTTTTTTTTTCTGCAAGTGTTGCAAGAGGAGAAAAATGAAGAGAAATGAGGATATTGTTGTAAGTATATTTACACATGTTTTATAGCGTTGACTAGTAGTATGAGAACAAGCCGCAGTTTTGAAATGTACAAAATTAATAGAAAAAAGATTACTAATTAATGAAGGTATGGCTTAAAGACTTTAGTTAAGGCTGCGAGCTTTCTTTAAAGTTTTCTTTCTTTTAATATGATTTTTAGCGGTAGTAAATATATGCTGACGCCTACCACCTAGTTACTAGAGGTCTTTTAAGGTCTGTTCAGTAGTTTTCTGATTAACGCGAAGATTCGACAATGGTTTTGAATAAAGCGAAACATGTCTTAACGGCTCCAAGCAGCGACAGCAGGAACCCTAAATGGTTCCTGTAGGCGGTAAAAATTCCATGCACCTACCCATTTTAGTTAACCGCGTTGCAAGGGGTTGATACACCTGTAAAATCGGCAACAGAGTGTTATGTATCGCAGCTGCTCTTTAGTAAAACGAGAAATCACCGAGGGAATAACGGAAGAGCTCATGACGCACCTTGTTCATGAGCAGTATGATGACGAGGTTAAGCAACGAGGCGGTGATCGCTGTGGCTATGTGGGCGTGCGAGCGCCACTGGGGACTCCGCGACAGCCAGCCCACCGATATGATGCGGTAGCTGATGATGGCGAACACCGAGCACACCACCAGGCACAGCTACGAGGTAAAGGAGGACGAGAGGTTCAGATCTCAGTGGTTGTGCCCATTCATCTTAAGTATCAGCGGGTGTAGGGACACTGGCATTTCTTCAAAATATGCTCAAGAAGCAAGCATTTTGTGTTCTGTCTTTCGCATGAAACGCGAATAGCGTTTGAAATGTTCAGAAAAACTGCTAAGTATAAAAAATGGATGTAAAAAAATGACTGCTTCCAGTGGCCACCATCATTAAGCACATGGTATCTTGAAGTGGAAACGTTTACGGTGAGCTTTTTCATGCAACAAGGAAAAATTTACATTATTGGCTGGTTATATTGACTAGGCTCGTGCGGAACAGAGAATATTGACAAAACCTGCATCAAAGAACCACGTGATTTCTCAGTTACGGCTAACAAACACAGTGAGAATATTACGAGGTCTTTCCCGGTTCATTGCAGACAAAGGCTGTTTCCATATTTAGAATCCATAAGGAGAGTAAATGATAAGAACAGAACCTGGTAAACAATTCTCCCGGAAGCTCAAGAGCTAAAGCAGGACGCTCTGACGCCGTTTGCACACCTGCACATACATAATGCAAGCCGCAGCATTTAATATGACAAATAGCAATGAATGCATTTTTGAGGGCCTAATAAATTATGGCCATTCCAGAGACCACCTTAATGACTGAGACCAAATTTCTAGTGCACCTGTTATGCAAATTAGCTATCAATTGTCACCACCTCAGCTCTACAGAAAAGGAAGGAAGCCAACAGATACCGAAAGCAAGCAAAGCATAAGGGACTGTTTGCGCATTTTTATTTATAGTGTTAACCATTGGTAAGTTTAAAGTTTAATTATTTTATAGCTTAAAGAAAAATAAACCAAATTCCGCTATTGTTATCGCAGTCTTCAGCGTGTTCAGCAGCGCCACCGACATTCGTAGCGGTTGTCCGTAGTCAGCAAACCGTTTTCGTAATATGAAAAAATAAATTCTGGCATCGGATAAAATCTTAAATACTGAGTGGTTTCAACAGTATTGCCTCCTGAACACAACTCTGTCATTGATATTTATGTACTTGTTTTACACCGGGCGCTTCACACCTGCGAGATTTGTTTTAAGAGAACAAGGCATCCTGAAAGTCACTCAGCTAAGACACAGTTAAATCAGCTTGCGATTGTAGTTTCTCCAACCAAATAGACACCATTCGCTTGCACTGTTCAGCGTGTTATATACCAACCATTAGCAAAACAACGGAATTGGCTCCCGATATTCTCGCGACCTTCTCCCAGAAAGGCACGTATGGCTCGTACGTCTGCAAAAAATAAAAAAAAATGTTACACCAACCAACGAAACCGTGCTGTAGGGTGACATACAGCAGGAGATAATTCATTTCAAGAAAGCGAACCCTCAATGCTGTTGGGATGGGGTGAACGTGTTGTATATTGAGGGCGCCTAATCTAACAATAAGCGCTCTTTGCTTCCAGCGATGACACTTCTTGGGTCTCGCGAAATGAGTGCTCAGCGGATGATTTGATTTCGGCAATCAAAACATTTCGTTCTTTGTCCGAGGCGCACACTCCGCCAAGCAGAAAGAGACAGTTAAATGTGCGAGGAATACGACAAAGCATTTGGTCCTTTCGTGGTAACAACAGATTTTTCTGTAGTAATCTAACAGTTTTCCCTAATACTGTAGTAAGTTTTGGTAGTTTTATCGTTAAGAATGATTGCACAGTAAAAAAAAAAATATATGTTGCTGCTAAAAAAGTTCACGGCAAAAATAAAAAAAATAAAACATTTTCTTTAGGAAGATTTGACCCGCAGAGGCCAATAAAAAGATCGAGAATAAACATGGAATGCTTTACAACAAACACGCCAGAACTGCTCATGTGTTTTGTGCAGCCAATGAATGCCATTTTCTTCTAATAGTTGGGAAGGGTGCTAATAATGGCCTTTGCCAGGCATTCGGAATCGCGGTATTGTTCACTTTTGGGGCACTGCATGACGTATGAGAAAAAAACTAACATGCTTTCTATTTCTGAAAAAAAACAAATAGAGCGCTGGTGAAGGCTTGATCTGCGATTTATTTTTATCTGTGTGGTGTACCGTTAAAACACTCAATTACGTCGCGACATACACGGTTACGTAGACGCATAGGCTTATACGTCAACGGCATGAAATGTCCTAACGACATCGCGAAAATGTTATTTTCGGAAAATGTTTCTTTTTATTTTGACAAAAACAGCATCTAGCAGTACAAAGCACAATCTGTTTTACTTGAAATCGCTGGAAAAAAGTAATTGCAGATGTGCACTCTTTAAAAGAGGTGTTTTTCAATCGAGATATCTCTAAATTTTGGTCGTATTTATAGCCACCAATTATGGAAATTTTGATAGGTTTGGGAACAAATGTTCAGCGAGGAAGCAAGATGCCACGTCTTTTGACGCCTGCGGGAGGTGACCTAGAACATAAACTTCGTGGGAAAGCCAGTCTTTCTTTTCGATATTATTTGCTCCAAAAAAGGCGCGACATCTTCCATTCAGGTTCTAGAGGCTACAAGGCTCAGCGAAGCTATCCAGGAGATGTCCCAAATTCCTTACAACGATAATATAGTTGATCCCATTAAATAGTGTCAGTCATGACATCCGTCATTATTGTTTTCAAGCGCTGTGTTTTTTCGAAAAAAGCATCTCACCATAGTCACCGGATTTAACCTGTATACGGTGGCTCTGGCTTCGTACTCCGGATACACAACGTCCTGCAAAAGAATAAGACAGTGAATAAAGATCTCAGAACGGTCAGCCTACAACAAGCCGAAGAAAGGAGAACGATAGCGGCGCCGCAACATCCCTTTAAGACAGGATGCTCGTTCCTGTGCCCACACAGGTTATGGAGATACGCCTAATATTACATTTCATTACACCCGAGAAGTAACACTCACAGCCCAAACGCTTCACATCCTCGTTGCGCGTTAACTGCTAGAACTCAGAGCTGTAAATTTTATTACGACTCCAATCGACGATTGCATGAACCCCGGAGAAATGCTCCTACCGATATCCTTGCAAAATGTTTTACAGTGAAGCTGTAAACCTTCACCGTCCAAGGAAATTTTCTTGTCGTTGTCGTAAACAAAAAAAACGGGACGCGACAGCGTGTTGCAGTGTTGCCAAAAAATCCACACGGAACGCCATCGTCTGCTCGGCGCGATGCCTTAGCCGTTGGACAATTTAAGGAAAGGAAACATATCTTGGCGCACACCAGAACCGCGTCATAAGGGAAGTAAAATTAAAAGAAAACTGGCTTTAAGGAAGGGTAATGACGCCTGTCTGACATATCACGGTGGACACCCAAACCGCGGTGTAAGGTTAGGAATATTTACGGCGCGTGGTGCCGACAATTCCTACTACGCTTTCCGGTGAACATTAGGTTTGCAGCTGCTTCGAAAGGGGTTGACGTCATTCGATGCGCTCGTGTCAAGTGCAAACCGCATAATGCATGATAACGGCGTCTGCGAACAATGCGAAGCACGTTCTTTCTCCCCACGTCTGTTTCCCACGATAAAGATTGCGGTTGCGTTTTCCTGTCGTTGTCGTAAGCAAAAAAAAAAAAAACGCCAGGATAAAAACTGAATGCAAACAGCATATTGCTTTTAAATCAGACATACAGCATATAGCTCAAGCACATTTCACTTGTCTGTGGTTTCACTCTTTGTAGAACTACGTACGTGTGTGTATTTTCAAGTGACGTCGCAATGGGTAATTGGGCGTCGTTTGGCAGCTTCGCTGTCGAACCACCTTCACAGCGTGGATTGGAGGAAAATTTTCTTTTGTTGCAAAGGTCAAGTGTTGTTGAGGAAGCTACACTGATAACAGGAACACCACTTTGAAAGCAAGAAATCAATTCCAAAACGATTGAATAGCTACCTCGTAACAATGACCATTCATTTTTATTTTGGAAGGAAATCGGTGAGCACTGATTTTGAACAGATAATTGGCGACAAGTAGTGCAGAGTAGCCTCTTAAGCATGTCTTTTTCCCTGCGTTCGTAAAGTCTTGCTCGTCTTGTACTTGCCCTGCCTGAGAACAATATTCAAAGCGCATTCAATAAGCGTGGACTTCTCGTCATCAGAATAAATTTGAAGCAGTCTCTGACTGCCTGACCGTGTTTGCAAGCTTTCCCATTGTAAGCCCTCTAGTACAATTGCGAGACAAGAAAAGCACTAGTAATAAGAGATACTTAAGACTTTCATCTCTTTGACCATAGCAACCCTTTACGCTAAGTTGCAGGGATCTAACTATATTTTGTTTTGTTACTGCGCTCTTCTAATAGCATCGCAAGCCCAATTTCGAGCAAGAATACACAGTAGATAGCACTTCTTTAACGCTGACAGCTGCTGGATAGTGTTGGAAAGATATTTTTTTTTTATAAAACGACAACTATCTCTCAGTGCTTGGAACTGGATATCACTTAGCAAATGCGTCCTTTGAGACTCTGCAGACCATTTGTAAAACTAATGATTCAGAGTTGAGGGCATGCAGAAAAACTTCTAAAAGCAGCCCGACTACCCTGTACTTGGCTTTCTGTCGCTCCCACGAATGCCATAGTTATTTTGCACAAAAGATAAAAAAGAGCCAAGTATATTATCATCGCTCTCACCGTGAGAGTGTCGATGTGTGCGAGATTCCACTGCAAGCCAAGAACGCACTGCCGACGCTTCCAGAGCTCCATGAATAAGGTAGCTGCGGAGGATGCAAACAGTGTGAAAGCCAGGCTTTCTTTTGTGCCGTGTTTCCACGTTTCTTCCGCAGTCAGGCATGATGTCTGATATTGCTCGTATGGATCTAGCGTAAATGACCAAAAGTGAAGTCGCGCCACGTTCGCAAAGTAATTACAGTCCCTTTATTCTGTGAAAGCAGTCCTTAAGAATCTTACATATGAGTGATGCAAGGCGCGACCAAATGATCTTGAAGTTTGTTACAGTTTGATAGGAGGAATAAACACTGTCTTTCTGAACACAGACAACATCCATACATCCAGTTCATATAAAGCTGCGAAGATTACTTCACATTTTGTTATATTGCATTGCGAAAACGAAACATAGACCTAGGCAAACGACAGAATACTAACCACGCTGAAGATACTTTGTCAAATGTTTATAAAAAGGCCAAGGGTTTTTGTTATAGGACTTTAATTTTCATCTGTTCAAACCCAGAGTATAGAGAAGCGTGGACGAGAATAGAGGTCACCTTCATCAGATTTAGAACGGTGGTTATGCGTACTAAGCCAGGGAACACGCCCCAAAAGCAACCCCTGGTTTTTCTTTACGATAGTTTTATGTTTACGCTCCTTCTTGGTGAAGAGGGTGTCTCGAAAGTTAATTGAAATAAATGTAGATTACAAGATAGGTCTTATCCTGCCGTCTAACACATCTTTTCTTGGGTTGGTTTGCACTATTGTAGCTGGTGCGCCAGTATTGACGCTGTTAATAAAGAATCTCGAGCATTTACGTTCGAAACAACGGCAGTAACAGTAACCATCGCAGCCATGAACGTGAAGCGCACATTTCACTTCTGCTCCTAGGGTGTTTTGCTGGAAAAGGAGCATTTAACTAGACAAAGACGCATGAAGACGAATAAATGTGGTAAAGGTCATACTAACAACGTGAGCTTTAGAAAACTAAGGCAGCCACCTTGGTTTCTGCCTTAGTTTTCTCAAACCGTCGCAGACAAAAATGAAAAAGGCGCCGCATGCAAGTACGGTCTACCGCGTGCTTGCATCACTTCTCATGTAAGACAATTTCGAGCAGTGTATGTTATTGTTGTGTGTATCGTTTATTGCGCTGATTTTTTGGGCTCTTGCGCAATTTTTTCATTTCTTTTTACCAGCAGCATAAGAATACTTGCTTTGTTTGGAACACATCAAAGCACTTAAATTTTATTGCACAAGGCACGAACAAATTTAAAGAGAACACCTTATCTTTTAATACGTTGGCTGTATTGCAGTTATCCTGGTTTGTGCGAGCTGTTATTAGAGATGCTGATCGATTCTTCGACGAACCGAAAGCACTAGATAAAGCACTTACCCCAGAGTGCCATAAATACTGAAAATGCAGCGGTCGCCGCATTGTCTACGATGTACACGATCTGCAACGGTAACAGAATGCCATGGTTTTTAGTCATGTAGCGAGTGTCTCGAGAAATATGCCGGTGGATCATTCTTCGGTTACTCTAACCGCCCCGCACAATTCTCTACCTCTTCTTTCATCAATAAGCAGTTCATATAAGTAAAGGAAGCGTGCAGGTACTTCTCAAGTGTGTACTTGAATTGCCATATAAGTTTTTGGCTACACACAATGAAGATTGAACTATGGGAGCGCTGTAAAAATAAATTGAATCGGTCATTCGGTTTTCGGTTTTAAAAATATGCACACCCACCTCTGACTTAAAAAAAATCGGGATATGCATGAAAATGAGAAGTAGGGAAAAACAAAGCTAAAAAAAGATAAGCACTGAGAAAGACGGGCACGCACAGCGCTGTGTGTGTGTCTTTCTCAGACTTTGTCTTATTTTTGTTGCGTCAGCTACATTACGGTAGCATTTAGAGCCTTCAACGGGGCGGCGGCACGTGGTGCGGAGCAGCTGCCGGCGGCGCGCGCTGTGGCTGGTCACGTGGTTGGTCACGTGGTGCGGAGCAGCAGCTGCTGCCGGCGGCGCGGCGCGCCGGCCAAGCCGAGCTGCAACAGCTGTGCGCATGCGCCGTGTCAAGTGGGGCGAATATGAAGAATGAACGCCCAGCAAAACGGATCGGCGAAAGACCGACTTTGCAAATCGACTGAGCGAGTCCACTCCACCATCAGTAGCTACCGCGTCACTACAGGTTTAACCAAAGCTAAACCACAGCCATTTATTTTGCGCTACGTTTTTCAGCTGAATCAAGAATAGCAAGCATCTATCCTTATGATGAGAACACTTCAGTTGAATGCACGCTCATCGGGTAATTTTTACGCTGCGCCGGTATTCGCCAAAAGCATGTTTCCGAAACACCTCTGTAGACAAGGGTATACAGAAGAAGGTCGAGTAGGCCAAAAAGCAGTCTTTTCTTACCATGAATTAAATTATTAAAGGCGCAGTGTGGAAAACTATGCAAGTGTTTGCAGTAAAAATTAGTTCGCTAGCTGTTTTGGGTTAGGTTGAAGTATGTACGCCGGCAAAAGACGCGTTTATAAGCGGGAAATTAAGATTTGAAATCTTCCCGCCGATGGATTCAACTCGTGACGTCCTTTCTGAAAAGGACGGGTTGCCACCGTTTTGAGAGGAATGATTGGTATAGTGGTGGGGCCTCCAGGATACACTATACCGAAAATAAGAAAAATAGGTGTTGGCCCATAAATTTTCTTGCCATATCGGCCTGTGATGATGACACTGGTATTTAGATTTTTAGACATTGCTTGATGATAAAAGCTCCGTTTTCGGTGAGAGTTGTCTCTGAGTAACTAGGTCGCGTTATCTTGTCGATACAGGCCAGCTTAGTTTCGTCCGCACTGTAACTTTACGCAAAGTTCAAAAGACCTAGATATAAAAGATACATACACGCCCACAGCACCATACCTCTTCCTTACGTCTAGGTCCTTCTCACTGCTGCTTGTCATAAATTCGTTACCCTCTTCTTAATACATGGATTTGAGGCATCAGTGATCGAAGACGCCTCTCATTGGAACCATGTTCACGCAGGCAGTGAGCAGCTGAAACGCATTGTTCTCTGGCTGTTCGTCCCTAGTATCCTAACCAGCTTTGTTGAGGTTACAAGCGGTAGGGCTACGTGAGGGTCCTCCACATGAGAATGATGCTCAAAGCGACGGTTGACTGCTGGGAAATAATTACTCATCATCTATTGGAAGTCTCTGCTTTGTGAATGCTGTAGGCTTTGGTGAGGACGGATGCCCACAAATTGCATATGAAATTAACGCGTGGTGGAAACTTTCATTGGGGAACTAAGCGCCAGAAGGAGACTTGGGCTTGTTGGTACATTTTCAAGGGTAGAATTGGTAGCGCAAAAAAACACAGGGACACAGAAAGACAACACCACAAAGCACTAACTTCCAACATAAGATTTATTTCGTGAAAGACGGGTGGTTTTTATACTGACTTATCGTGCACTACTATCAAACCACCGCTAGCACCGCATATCAGACAAATATAGGATCTCCTTTGGCAACAGAGCAACTGAAGGACTACTTACACAATCATCATCCAACAAAGAAATCCATTCCGCTTCAATTATCTCTCTAGTTAAGCGGTTTTTGTGCATTTTCAAGACCACACATTTTTTTAGGAGTGGTACGCAATGACACACACGGCAGTGGGCTGACAAACCTTTTCCACGCATATCACTTACACCACGCTCATGTTCCCGAAGCCTCTCATTCAGGCATCTGCCTGTTTGCCCTACATACTGTTTGCCACAGGAAAGGGGTATCTGGTACACAACATTTAAATGCAGTCAAAACATTTGTTTTTATGTTTCTTAGTACAGCCAACCGTCTTTTTGGAATTGGTCAAATTTTTTGTGCACAAATCCCTTAACTTTTTAAGGGCTTAACTTTTTAAGGGCTTAACTTTTTTAGGGACAATGATTAGTACATCGCCATATCGCGATGTACTAATCATTGTCGCAGGACGGGCAATTAATGTAGGTTTGGCTAATTTTTGGTAAATTTAAAAAAAATTCGAGGCGCCAAAATAATAAACAGCGGCAACAAAATAACAGTTGCATTGTGTGCATACTGATGTGCTTTGATGCGATAAATTATAATGCTCTGGTTCACCGTCAGGCATGAGGGTAAAACCATGCACACTCATAACGAAATTTTTCGATTAATGTATTCTTGCTAATTATTGGCAACCGTGATAAATACCAGGTGTTATTAGAAAGCCACCTACGTCGGTGAGCGAAGTTAAAGCTATTTTAAGGTTGGAGATGGCACCCCTGAGAACTATCAATATGGGTTACGGTGAACACAGTAGCGCTGGCAGACGACGGACGAAAGGAGGACGAGACACACAGTGCGCTGAACTAACAACTTTAATATCAAAGGAAGGCGATCCGCAAATTTTTATACAGTGACCCAAGATTAGCAGTGATTACATGGCGCATGCGGAATCCAACGCAAAAAACACAAGCAAAAAAGCAGGGGCAGCGCGCAGCCGCATTTTTGAACCCACACCATGCAGACACAAAAGACACAAGGGTGTCCGACCCACTCCGGTTGGCCAAACATCAGGCACACCCTATTCACACCGAAATCAAGATGTGGCAGCGAAAGGGAGAGGGGGCGGGAGAAAGGACGCAACAACAACTCTTCGCAAAAAAAACAAAATAACTTTCTACACACACCGGCAGTCATGTTCGGCCGGCGATGAGAGGAATAAAAAGATAAAAACAACAAAATGCAAAAGGCAAAGGCGCAAAATAGACAATAAAATATCGGAATGCGGCATGAAGACATGCATAATGAGAATGAAGTGGAAAGGTGGTTGGAATGGAAAAAGAATTAACAACCTGAAAGCGAGCGATGAAAGCCAACGAAGAACATGGCCTAAAATGATGCAATGCTAGCCAACAATGAACACGGCCTAAAAGGGGATGAGGGCTAATCATAAAATCGACCTAAAAGAGCAATGATGGCTTAAGTTAAGAGGGGACAAAAATTAGAAGAAAAGAATAGAAGTGGCGTCCCCAAAGATATTTAAAGATAAGTGGCGAAAACAATGGGTTGTGAAAAGGAGCCGCGTAAGGAACCACGGCACCAAGAATTTAAAGTGAATCTGAGAGAAGCTCAAACTCTCTTTCCAACAGGGCTATTGAGGGTGTACTGACGCAGACGTCTTGTCGCTTGTTAATAAAACCTGCCTCAATTATCTCCCGAGTGAGTTGGTTGCTGCTCTTTGCCAGAATTTTTGTTGCCTTATACATCAGAGGGCACCTGCGACAAGGACTACAGTCCCGAACGTGGATGGCTAAGTTGCTGGAGTTGTGTTCGAGCAGTCTCTTATTAATACATCGACCCGTCTGGCCGATGTATTCCCTGCCGCAAGACAAAGGGATGGAGTAAACAACTCCTGTGCTGCAACCTACGTAAGGATCCCGATGCTGAACAGTGCATTCGCGAACTTTTTCGCAGGTACCGTTCCCTCTCCTGCAGAGTCTAGAAAGGCGGTGAGGGGCTGAAAAAACAACTCTCCCTCCTACTTTTCGTCCAATCCTTTTTATGTTGTGAGGAACCTGGTGTACATAAGGAATAATGGCGAGTTTCTTATTGCGTTCCCTTGCATGCGACGGGCGGACGCTTGTACACTGCATTTAGTTTAACATTTTTTCAGCTACCGAGACTAGAAGCAACGGCGGGTATCCGGATTGACGCAATCTCTCCACCTGGTTCTGAAAGCTTTTTTCTTGACAGTGCTCAGAGGATTTGGTCAGCGCGTTGTTGAAAGCAGACTGGACTATGTTTCGCTTGACGAGTTTTGAATGGGCGGAATCGTATGGCAGAACAGAGAATAGGCTTATTGCCCCTTGGTTGGAATATCCAGCTGACATGTTGCGGCGAAAAAAGAAGTAACTCGAGAAAGCGCATGAAGCCATTTTCTGGTACTTCGTGCGTCAAAACCAGGGAAGACAGAGTTTCGCTGAAAAGGTCTAACATCTTGCGAACTTCAGGCAGAAAGGCATTGTTATGACAGTCTAGTTATGGTCATGGTAATGGTCATGGTGGGCATGCAATATAAGTAATACCAGTAGCTTTTGCTCCCCATGTCTAGAAATTTCGGACAAAAATTTTACAAATTGGAAAATTGTACGATACCTTTACGGTAATATTGAAAACAACGGTCCATTCTTCTGATGTGGGGCAAAATCTTTCTTTTGAAGTGTTGCCACGTGCCGCATAAAACAGTTAAAACTCGCGTAGAAAAGCAATGGGGAACGCTTTCGACGACGGCAAAAACGTTAATGGAACAAAGAATTCAAGACCGCCGTTGGGTGAACTGCAGATATGTTGATTGTTATAGTGAAATCTTACATTATATGAAGAAATTGGGCCCAAAAATGGTTTCCTGTTCAAAAATACATTCGTTCAGAATTTCTTGGCATGTTTAATGGTTACTTCCTCAACTAATAAACGACGAAGCAGTGAACTGAGGAGTTTTCCTGCTGCTTATGGTATGTGGGGTGTAACGACGACAAGGGACCCGCAGCGTTAAAGGAAGGGCTCTGGATTAAGTTAGAACACCAGGGGTCCCTTAACGACCACTGACGTGCATGGCATACTAGCGATTGTGCATTTCGAAAAAGGCGAAATGCAAATATGCCACTAACAACGCCAGGACTTTGTGATCAGCAGTAGATAGCCAAAATCATGGATCCATCGCGGCGGGTGAGTTCAGGGTTGCGTTGTTCCAATAAAACTCCGGAGCCGAACTAGCATCCGCGCATTTCTTGGGCGGTTTGCTGCAGATGAACCGACCGAATGATAGCCAAGAATACTTAAGCATTGAGAGATCCGGCACTTTGGTCTATAATTCGAAAGCCATTCATGGATGAAAGATAGAACGCGGAGCTTGATTTGAGCAGAAGACCTGCGGGTAACATGAACCGTACACGATAATGTAAGAATTCTAATTTACATTACCGAATTGTGAACGCCATGAAAGGTTACTGGAAGCTTTCTACATGCGCATGATAAAATCACTTACCATGCTAAAGGTGCATTGGTTGCGAAGATAATCGTAGGGGCAGGTCTTGTTACACGCAGGGCACATGATGATGTTTCCGGCTATGTTGCGGTCACAGATCTCAACTCTGTAAGGGGAAAAAAGGAACTAAGACCTTTATACTGCAGATTTTTTTCACGGCTTTCTAAGGCCATCATGCTTGAGAATGAGTGCGTTTTTCTTAACAAACTGAGAGGAAGACGCCTTAATGACACAGTCTCCTACCATGCGTGTAAAGTAAAAAGAGAAGGAAAACGCACGAACAATGTTTCGAAACTGATTATACGGCGACTGCCAATCAATGAAGGAGAAAAAATGTTTTGTTAGAGACCAATTGGCTGCAGGAACGAAATATGAGCACGAATAAGAAAGAAACATTTACTATCTGTTCCACTGATTGAATTGAAAAACAAGTCGTCCATAGAGAAGCTTATCGCGGAGAGAAGTTCCATATAGTGAAGGTGATCCTGTTATAAGACGGCATGAGGTCTGATATGGAGAGGAGAAAAAACGAATAATGAAGCTAGCTTTTAAAAAAAGTGATAACAACTGCTGGACTAAGACATAAAATTATAAGAATACGGTGGTCTATATTACTAGAATTTGTATTTCTCTCACAACTCGAAATATTCTAACTTGCATACCTGACAAGTGCTTGACAAACACTCAGAACGGCCTTTCAGAAGGGCCTTTCAATGGCCCTTGCGTTTGGAAGACATACCAGAGGAACGTTGAAAGGAACGAAGGCTGTGAAGGACTTCCCGGTGTACGGTGGGGCATCGAAAGAACTTAAAGGACCCGTCTATTTACACGCAACACCTCAATGAGGTTTGAAATCGCATAGTAGTTTGCATTACTACATATTCATGACCAAGAAAGGCCAGCAGCTTCCGAAGAAGCTTTCATTGGCTGATGTTTTCTTGCTAAATAAAATGACTAAAAAGCGAAGGGAGCGTTGGAGAATATTTTTTTGCTATGCTTTTAGATTTCTCTGACCATGTCCAATCCTCTCAGACAAAAATTTTGAAAATTGAAAAATTTTGGGGTAGTGTTATGGAAGAATTGAGTGTAGTGGTCTATTCTGATATGTAGCAAAGTATTTCTTTTAAAGAGTTTGCATCGATTGTATCGAATAGTTAAGACTGACATAGGAAACCGATGGGGAATGCTTTTGACGATAGCAAAAACGTTAATAGAAAATAAATGCCAGACTGCCATCGGGTGATCTGCAGATATATTGATTGTTATAAGGAAATCTGACATTATATGAAAAAATTGCGTTCATCAATGGTTTCCTGTTCTAAAATGCTCTTGTGCAGAATTGTTGGGTTTTCCAACAAATAGCGCACGACCACTAAACGAAGGGAGTCACAAGATACATACGTCGATAAACTGAGGCTGTATTCTACAGCTGTTCATTTTAAAAGGGCCACTTCGCGTCCTTGTGGTCATCTTCCATTGGTCACTCAGATATACCCGCGGCTTTCAGGCGTCTGTGGAAAACGAGCCGGCCATTTGGCGGATGCCTACCGGAACCCTCTACTAGCGGCCATTGGCTGCGATATGCAGCCGACGCTGAGGTCTGGTCTACTTCTTTCTGCCCAATGGCCTGGTTGCTTTTTAGAAACGCTTGAAAGCCGCTGGTATATAAGAGTGATCAATAGAAGAGGACGAAATGGATGAAAAAAGGAGCATGGAAAATAGAGCGCTTATAGAATGCGGCCCTTGGTGTCAGCTTTGTGCTTAAAATGTATAAACCCTTATAAATATAACTTCCTTGCATCATCGCAGCATCTGCAGTGTACAAAAATACATAATAGGAGACTCCGCGTGAGCAGGTTGCAGTTACGACGCCCTGGATCGAGTGTATGAGCAGTGAATCCCAAAGGCGTAGCTACACTGGTATTAGCGGTACGCTCCCATTAAAGGAGCCTATTTGCTATTGCCTGCTCACGTGGGCGTGTTCGAGGTCATTCCGATGAGGCCGTACAGCGTAGTCAGGACACCCACCGCAGCTGGCAGGGACAGCATGGAGGTGTAGAATCCCAGCCAGGCGAAGTACAGAGCCGTCTTCTCGCCAAAATAGCGCCTACGTGACACGTATGCGAGCAAGTACAGCATGTATCTAACACGACATATTTCTGCTGTTACAATTTCGAGGCAAAAAACCACTGATGGCCTTGTTATAAGGTTTTGCTAGCTCCCATATGTCGGTGATTTTTGCCATAAGAAACACTCAATAACATTTTGCTTTGTTTGGTGTGCTTTGGGAATGAGGAAGAAGCGTTGAGGCACAAGCGATAGTCGCTTGGCATTTCTCACGTGAAGTAAGCACGTCAACCTTCACTTAAAGTTCGTCAAAAAATAAGATGACTGTGACAAAAGAAACAAAAAAATACAAAGTGCAAAAAACTTGTTGAAACTGTGTTCATAACGCTCGGCGAGTGTGCACAAAATTGAATTAGCAGTACGCTGATATGACGATTGTCTATTGTAGTAGGGTTGAGAATGAATCTGAAGGCCTTTGACTCCCTGATTACTAATGAACTAAAAGCACCTATACACACATAATTTTATGTTTTGTTTCCACTGCACGAAAGGGATGAAAGCGAAGTAAGGGTTACCTCTCAGCCATAAAATAAATACGCTACTAATTGTTTATTGATCAACACCGCAAATTTAAAAAAAGGAAAATTCCTCCATGCTTCTTTTGATTTGGATGAATTCTGGCTTCCTTAATGCCTCTGCTGATTAATATAATTGTGAATGAAAGCATGCGGCAGTTTGCAATAAACGAGCGAATAACTGCTTTGTCCTTTGGCAAGGAACGTGACAAACTGCTTAGTGCAATGCATGTGAGCGAGGTGACAGACAATATTACAACTGGTCATTTAGTGATAATAATGCGTCGTCGGATCAGCCTCTACGAATAGCATTGAAAAGAATGACGGTAAATGTTGGTAGTTATTCTAAATCCGAATTGTGTACGCTAGCGATTTGTGGCTGTGGTTTTGCATTGTTTATCGTCCACATGCCACCTAGGTAGCGTGACCTTGTGACATCACTTGAATCTGCCAGCTGCCCACCAACGCACACACAAACACACGTACGCGCCCTATCACACGCACACACACTTGCGCGCGCACATACACACAGGCATACACGCACATACACATACCTGGGCAGGTAGCCCACAATCTGGTGGGAAGGTGGACAGCCTGCAACCCAGCAGGCTTCAACGGCTAACCACACAACGGCTTAATGCGCAGAATGGCCACTATGAGTTCTAGCCGATTACAAGTATTTTGTGTCCATGAATAGCTACATTACGCTTGCATTTCGAGCCTTCAGCGTGGCGGCGGCGTGGCCGCACCGCCACGTGGTCACGTGGTTGGTCAGGTGGTGCGGAGCAGCTGCTGCTGCCGGCGGCGCGGCGTGCCGGAGAAACCGAGCTGCAACAGCTGTGCGCATGCGCCGTGTCGACTGGTGGAGGGCAGTGGAGATGGGGAGAGAGTGAGAGAGTGGATCCACGTCCAGGGACGAAGATGAAGAAGGAACGCGCAGCTAAACGCTGCGTTGAAAGATTGACTTTGCAATAGGACTGAGCGAGTTCCACTCGGCCAGCTGTAGCTACCGCGTCACTCCAGGTTTAACCAGAGCTAAACCACAGCCATTTTTTTTTCATTTCTGGTTAAAATGCCAGCTGTGCGAAAGCAATGATCAAACTAATTTTAAGAAATCTATCTGTGAGAGAAAAAAGACAATAATGGAGGGGGTAGAGATAGTGAAGCAGTTTTGCTTTCAAAACTGCCCGAAAAGTCTCCTCTTTAAGGCAAGTATCCTGGAGTTCCCATTAGATTATTCAAATATTGGTTGCTGTAGAGAAAAATTCGCTTGCGCCACAGACTTCATGAACAGGTGAGAACAGGTATGCTGCGGACGACTTTAGCCAACCTTATTAGGGAAAGCGGCTGCTCCTTGTACCACGATGCTGGCCGGGCCCATTCGCTGTACAGTAACTGAAACACAGAAATTGATGGAGAAAAGAGGGAAATAAATAAGAGCTATCGCCTTTAGAAGAGGTGGCAATGAATACTTGCTGTCGGTAAAGCAACGTACCCTCCGTTCTGTTGCCACCTCCTTGGCAGGATCGAACGGTCCCGTGCCGCAAGGCCCCTGCGATAAGAGTACAGTGAACCTTTCCAGGTGTCGAAGGCACCAGAAGTTCAAATCACACAACAAAAGTGACATTCCCACCGTTTGTTTTCTCGTAGCAAGTATATCGTTAAGATCGTTAAGACGGAAGACCGGACTTGTTTGTAAATCATATTTTACGGAACAGCGCAGAAAGGACGCATAGCTCGTGTTGCCGTGTTCTTTTCTGCGGTCGTGTCCTTTTCTGCGTTGTTCCGTTAAAGTATGTCGTAGTAGCCGAAGTACGCTCTTCAATGCATGGTTTGTGACACAAGCGCCAGATATTTTGCTGGTATCTGCGAAACAATGCAGCATTGTAGGGCGGCCGGAAAAAAGTTTAGTTGAATCGCCGTTTATTAGATAAGCGGAGTAGCAGTACTACCTTTATATTAAGGCTTTTTAAGAAGCAAGATTATCTGAGTTGTTTGCTCTGAACTTCTGCGACTTGAGTGTTCCAACAACTCACGGCAATTTTCCTAGCAAACTGAGACCTAATAGAAGCATGGGAGCTGTATCAGGTCGTTGAGCTATGTACAGTCAAGCCAGATTTGAACGTTGTCATGCTCGTCCCGGCTGAAGCGGATGCAGAAAAGTTTCCAGACGTGATAGTCACTTAGTCTTTAGCCGACAATTACGGTTCAGGATAAAGAAATTGTTCCGTTAGCTAAGCCCATGTATTCGTTGTAGCGTTTTTGCGAAAGTGAGCCGCGCTAGAGAAGTGTATTCCGGGCATGCTGAGTCTGAAGTGATTACCTATAAAAGCTGTTAGATTGTGATGCTCAAATATGATCCTGAAATCTAAGGTTCGACGAAACCTCGTCTGGTCGGGTGAATACATTGGCGAAAATAACGGAACGCCGACCAAAAGGTGTTGTCAAGATGGAAGGACGTTTCCTGTGGTATATATCCTGTGGTATATATTGTCGCATTTTGTTCGAGAGGAAAAAAAAGAATAAGCATGAAGACGGCCATGATTCGAGGCATCAAAATATCATTTAATACTCTAACAAATTCAACATTTTATAAATCAGTGGTAAGTGCGAGGGTCTGCTCTCTAGCGCAGACGTGTTAATTTATCGAAGCGTAGCATTTTTAGAGGTGAAGTTATTGTCCTTGGTATAAGTGCGTCGTAAATATCTCGAAAAGAGAAGGATGGATTTCCTTGAGGTTCATTACCTCGCATGCCCCGAAAGACCAAGGTTATTTCATTGCAAACGGAAATGGCAAGCGCCAAGACAACTTTTTTGGATCGCAGTTGCACTCTAAGTTTGCTACCACTTTGACATGACTTACGTCGTGCAGTGGGTAAGCTTCCATGTAAGTTTCTTCATCGAGTAGCCTGTAGATACCTGCGATTAAGAGCGAAAAATTTCAGCACTGTTACTTGTAATAAATGTGAAGGAATGATTTTTTCATAATGCGTGTTAATGGTTGTAGGGGTGGGGATATCGATATAATAAGATAACCATACAGCGCTGCTCATCAATGATAGTAACTTTAGTGCTAACAGAAAAATAGTTTGCGAACGTCCTAGGTGGTATAATTCTGCGAAAGCACATTTTTCGTTCCCAGTTATTCGATGAGGCTGTTGAAAGATACACAGAGATCGGCATTCTTTTCTTGGTGAAGAAATTGTTAGATTTTTTTATGATATAAGAAAAAGGGTTTCTTTAGCCCTTTATTTTGCAATCGGCGCAGACAAGGCTCCGGTCAATGCCACGGGAAATAGTCTGTGTTTATATGGACGCTTTATTAGTGAACTCTGTGCTTACAGCTCTATGACCTATTTGCCATAACTATAGCGTTATAATTTAATTCCGCTTAACTAGACGATTCGACGTCGCGTGGCCTCGTCAATAAATATTATTGTTGCAAATTGGCGTGCGAAATGCGCAGAAAGTATGTTGTATCACTGATTTAACGCTAAATATATCCCTGATTGCACTTTTTCTGGATATCGAACCAGCAGGTGCACCTATCAGATTGGCTATTCCTAAATAATTCGTTCAGGTGCTGCTTACTATTATTTTTGGACTCATCTTGATCATTCCTTATTCTGATATCAATCTGCTCGCAGATGACTACGTTATAGATTTAACAATAACTGCCACGAAGATATTGCTGTATACGAATTCTCAACAAAAACCAGGCGAATGATCTGAGAAATGAGAAACTTAAAAAAATTGGCTAAATGAGCTTGCAAGGTGGCGTAAAAAATTAGAACTACGTCTTGATTATGCGCCTTTTATTAATAATATTCGTCGATTTCAGATAGGTTGCGCACATAGCAAACTAAGCCTAAAAAGCAACACGCAGGCTATTTTCTCACAAGGTGCCTCTATTTCGCAGCAGTGTATACTTAGCCTTCAATTTATAAAACTTTCGTTAGAGCAAATTTAGAGTCCGCTAGCATAATTTGACGCTTTAGACCAATCGCTAAAATAAGAGCACTAAAACGAGCATAACGCAAAATGCATTGCGGTTCACCAGCAGCAAATATAACTTCATTGACGCATCCACTAGCCTTCATGGTTTTTCACATATTAAGTCGTCCACACTGTAGCAGACGGGTCCCAGATTTTGATTTACACTGCCGTCAAATTACACAATTAGAGCCACCAATGTTACACAGCCGCCAAAGGTTGACTTCAAAAACTGCATAGCTTTTCTCAGTCCAGAACATTGAGGCATATTAACGCAAGTCCTTTAGCGGAATGCTATCACCATAAATACACTTCCCCTTTTTACTTTTTCCTCCTTATACATGAATGGAGTCGCCTCGATTGTACAAATTTTTTCCATATTGGTTATTCGGTCTCCCCCGCAAAGAATAAATTGTTGTCTAGTAATTTAATCCGTATTCAAATTTCGACATTTGAATGCCCCAGTTTCAGTTTATCTAATTTTATTTTTAACTCTCTTTCGTTTTTGTGTTTCACAATGCACTACTCTTTCGACTGGGTGGCAGGTCCGATGCCTTCTTTGAGTTTTTTATTTCGAACAAATAATTTTTTTGATGTGCTAATCTTTCCTATATCTTTTTAGTATCAAAGCATAGAGCGCATTGCTCTTTTGCCATCTTTTTGTAAGTCCCTTGTCCCGGATGGACACTAGCACTAATGTAGACAAAAATTTATCTTATTACATTTTTACTGCTAGTTATCCCCATAGATTTTAGGCATACAAAGCAGTAAGACCTTGACGTCATCGAGATTTCAATCGAATGAACGAGAAGTTGAAAAAAACCAAATGTGCTCTTACCTGCTTGTTTCCCGCTGTCATCGAACGCAGTCCGCATTAGAACTTCCCAAGTTATCCTACTCCGAGTGGCTTGCGAGAAAACGGACTCCTTGTTATCCATTATGTACCTGTCATGTAGCGGTTACATTATTGAGTTTTATAGTCATAATGTTTCCTGCGCCTAACTGCACAAAATTAGCGCCACTTTAGTTTGCTTTGTCTAAAGTCTCTCTGCTGACATGTGGAGATGCAAATTTTCCTTTTCCGTTCAGTTAAGCGTCAGCTTTACATCCTTACAGAAGCCAAAGCCACGGTATGCTTGGTATTAGCTTTAATCTCTAGAGTTTGTCTACAAAAAGCCGCGAAAGATGCGGCTAAGTGGTTGGTTGCTCAACACATGCGAGTCCACGGAAGCAGGTATTTGAAGGGAGGTGAGTAAACTATTATCAACTAAAGAACTTATGTTTTCCTTTTGGGCTCAATATAATACTACGAAACAGGAGGGTTTAAGGGGTTTGGGGGGGGGGGGGGGTTAACGTCCCAAAGCGACTCAGGCTATGAGGGACGCCGTAGTGAAGGGCTCAGGACACTGACATCGCACAGCACACGGGCCTCTATAACTTCGCCTCCATCGAAATTCGACCGCCGCGGCCGGGATCAAACCCGCGTCTTTCGGGCCGGCAGCCGAGCGCCATAACCACTCAGCCACCGCGGCGGTTACTGCAAAATAGTAGAAACTGAACATAGCAGAGGTATTGAGTCATCAAGATCTTTAGATTGGCATTGTCGTTCGAGATATCAAATGAGCACAGGATTTCCTGGTTGAACACTGGGTCGTTTGTCAACGTCTGCTGAAGGGTAATTTTTTTCGAGAGATTCGTGAAATGCCCTGTGCGACATGTATAACTGCGAGCGTTTGTGTTGAGCCTTTACATGTACATGAGAATAGTTTTTGTGGCCGTAGATATTGCACGCACGGGTATGATTTCGTGTTTTAGCGTTCAACGTTTGTGCATTCGGGCAGCGCTTCTGATAAGACTACTAATGTCAAGTTCTGAAAAAACTTACATTCCTTCTCGCTGTCGAACAAATTCGGCAGTGAAGAACTGCTTCTCGTCGGGTATTAGCTTCTTGTCGTAGGGAAATGGCGTACACAACCTGGCCCAGAAAGATTCTAGTGCATTGAGCTTGCCTTCAAATTCCAGCTCGGTAGAGCCCTCTTCCAGCTGCAGGGGTAAAAAGTACGCCACGAAATTCGCAACGGCACCAATCACTGATACACACACTGATTTGCGGAAGTACAATCGCGATAGTTGGTGCAATCGACACCAGCAACGAAGTAGACATGACAGGAATGCAATTGAGAGATAAAACGAGTGTCACATGGAACAGATTCATGCCCTTCGAAGTTGCCGTTAAGCGTTGCGTACACTGTTGTAGGCTACTAGCCTTGTGCTTCAACCCCAGGAGCACATGCATTGCTGGCTATTCACTAAGCTTCTAGCCATTGTGTGTGTGTTGCTTAATGACGGTATCATGTAGTTTTATGATACCGCTGCCTTCATGATGAACCGTATAAAAACTAATTTATTAGAAGGGTGCTAATGACTGGAACTTTCAGGAACTGTTAGGGAAAATTTACTAATGGTCGTTTTTTTCGTTGCCGTGTAAGTACACAAAAGAAACGTTCTATGCTATAGTTATCTGTACTGCTCCGGTTGCATAAGCAAAACAAAACTGGATATTCTACCTTCCAGAAAATTTGTACGCATTAAATATACAAGATATCGACGTTATAATTAGAGGTGCTCATCTGTCACTCACCTCCTTGAGGTTGGGGAGGACGGGCGCCTCGCCCTCTGAAGCTATCACAGTGGGCAGGTCGACCACTTTGCCCCTTTTCTGCGAGAACCGCAACGTTTAGTCAGGTCTGGTCAAAAATGGCCACTTAAAGAAAAAAACGTATTCGACTGTTAACGCATAAGGGGACTACGTTCTTTTTTGTGTGGTATGTTATAATTAATAGCCGTCAAGCGAGCCGGTGAACCACATAGCTGCCGCGGGTAATTTTATGCTATAAGAAACGCCAGACAGATGCTGAGCGCCTATTCTGTAACGGCAATATAAAACGTGAGAATGCACCGAAAAAGTGCGCGACAGCAACGGTCAGAGGTAAGGAATGTAGCATCACATGAGTGTGTATACCATCACATCATCACATCATAGTAATGCAGTGTTGTACATTGGGATGCAGGAGGTTGCCGTGCAGGGAACTTATTGGTACGCATACGTCTGCTATTGACAGGAGTTTTCGTATCTCCCTTTTTCTCTGAACTTATGGCGAAATATCTATCGTGCTAAATGTGTATGCTTCAAATAAGCTTGCGAGGGCAGTGACGTTGTTAATAGGAGGCTACCGTGTCTGTTTAGACCAGCACTGGAAATTACCGTAACAATTTCTAATTCGGTGAGCCTAGCAGTAAAAATGCCTTTCTGATTTTTCTAGTGACGACTGCGTATTTTTGACGCCCACGGCTTCAGGCTGTATTATGCAATATTTTTCTTTCCCGCATCAAAAAGCGACTGAGTTGGACGCCATTGCTAGCACTGATAACATTAGGGATTAAAATCAAAACTCAAATAAACGGATTGATGTCGAAAGCGCCGATATGTACCATGATGGCTACGCTTGTGTTTTCTGCCGATCAGTATTGCATTTGTGAAGCAGTGTTGAAACAGCCGCACCTCGCTCTTAACTGCGCGCTACAGGCGGAGGCATATCAGCGAATGACGTCCGCAGCAGACGTTTGAAACAGTTGCGTTCATGATGCGCCCAGTGTTGTCTAGACTTATGCCAGCGAACACTACTCGCCTCAGGGCTCTAAACTGCAGGTGAAAGAAGGTGTTGATTTTATTGACAGATTTCGATCAACATTTCGTTTTTGTACCAAAGGCTGGGGCCGTAGTAATTATCCTGTATAATGTCGTAGTGAACACGCAAAAACGGCTAAAACAAAGCTGCTCGAAGGAGGCCATGGGGATGAAAAAAAAGCGTCTTTTTAAAAATGCTGAAGGGCAGTGCTTATTTTGACCACGGAGCGATGCGAGCGATAAGCGATGAGTTTATTATACATTAAAAACACTGTGTCACTTTTTGTTTCGGTTAAAAACGAATTTACTGCTTTTCTGTCTATGTTGTCTGTACGGAAGGGTAAGTCGCCATCGTTGCTGAGAAAATGACGTTTAGAAATGGAAGACTTTTCTTCTTCCGCCAGTCAGTTCATACTGGTGACCAAGTCCAATCAGGTCTCTTAGACAGCCGAGTGGACATGGATGGTGGCGGAGCCTAGACGTTAGATACATGAACAAAAAGATGTTTTCGCAACAAGACAGCTTGAGAAAGCGGTCAATGGTGGCGGAAAAGAGGCAGTAGAAAGGCAAAAGGAATGATCTATTGATACCTTAATGGGCAACCGGAGGTGAAGCTTCTCCGCATACTGCAAAAGCACTTCCCATGGAGCGTGGATTTTGAGGAAGTTGGTCTTTCCGTCCTGGGACGTCTGCATGTAGTAAGTAGGGTGCATAAATGGAGGTGGGTTTTCTTTGGAAAAGCGTAACTATTCCTGAGTCCACGTACGGGCAGTGTGCAGAATCCGCTATTTAAAGAACTGTCTACTTTGCAAATGAGCTAGAAGAAATTTTGAAGCAGTGACCACAACCACAATAACAATTAGTGGTGTTCCAATTCTGAGAATTCGAATTAAGAACTGAAACCGGAGCTGCAAAACTGGAAGGGCATGCAGAGCACTAGAGCAGGAGGACACGGGGGCGCAACAAAAACACACGGACATAGAAGTAGACAGGGACAAGCGCTTGTCCCTGTCTACTTCTATGTCCGTGTGTTTTTGTTGCGCCCCCGTGTCCTCCTGAAAAGATATGAACCAACACGCCCAAATACAAGTACTTCTGAGTACTAGAGCAGTTGATTTTCGCATCGAAGGCGTAAGAGCAGCTGTGTGCAAGAGTTATGATTTATGATTGTTTGCTCGCACATTTCAGTTATTTTGTTCGAGTTTCATTTGACGCTGATGGTACTTCCGTTTGCACATGATACCTAAATGTCCATTTTATTATTCTTTGAATGCAATAATCTTGCCGTTGGACTAGAAGTTAATAACATTCAGGCCCCACTATTTTGAGTTTTGAAATCAACTGTTGTGCGTTATTCCGACTAAAACTGTCTTTAATTCATCTGTCTAGGTCAATTAGCTGCTTACCATCTGTCCACTGAAAACAGAAGACCCCAGAATGCTGGGCAATAACTCACTCTACGAAGAAAGCGCATTCAGCCGACTTATTTCCGCAGCGAAGCCTGCATACTAGTAACTACATACTGCACATCACTGTACCGCTTTCAATGCTAGGTTACACTAGGTTCTGATCAGCTTTCTATTCATCCTCAAATAGAGTAACATCTTTGTACTTTCGCGGTCGAGGTTGTTATTTGTATTAATGCCTTTGTTTAGTGGTTCGGTTTAAGTGCTGGATTACGTTTAAGCAAATGCAACCAAGAGAGATGAGAAGCAAGGTTCCTTGGGCAAAGTTTCGTACGGATGTTGTTCAACGTGACTCATACGGCGAAGTTTCTTACAGATGTCGTTCAACATGACGAACTTCAGTAATCGTGCCGCTTCTTATATAGAGAGTGCTGTTCAAATGAAAACCTGTTCATACACAATATGTATATTATCCGCCGCAATATTCTTGAAACGTGCCGCAGGAGCACGTCAGAAGAGAAGAATTTTCGCTAAGATGTCCGCATTGCTCACCGAAGCGCCCTCTAGTTCAAGCTGCAAGCCTTCCTTGCGAAGGTTCTCTTCGAAGATTCGGCGATGTTCCTCTAATGCGGGGTCTTGAAGCTTCTCGTAGGCAAGCACGAAGTCAATGCGACGCTCTCCGTCTTGAAAATACAGACTGCGTAGACTGTTGTGTTGAACCTGAGCGACCTCAACCACGGGAAGTGCGCTTGCGTCCGACGCGCTTCGGGCTTTATTTTCGTCTTCGGCTACGGCTTGATGCGACACGGTTCCGGCTCCGGCTCCAGCTGCGGCCGGTAGAGCACCAGTGCCGGAATCAGGGTTCTGCACATGAAGGTGGAACATACGTGTGACGTGTGTGAAAAAACATCATGATAATGAGGGACAGTTTGCATTGCACTCTAACAATAACCTAAATCTTAATCGGCTTAGCCAGCTCAATCTTTCACCAGCGGCGCCCATTTAAGTTACAGATCTGAAATGTTAGATTTCACGGCGACGAAGCGCAAGGATACATCTTGGCAGTCAAAGTTCGCCATGTCTTTGTTGTGTTCCTAGTTCTTATGTTCATCAATTTTTAACCACTATTTAAATTTCGTGCAACAGCCGCATCATTCAAGTATAGTTTCGCTAGGAAGGACGCATAATATTTTGAAGATGTACTTTTAAACGATTAAGTAAGAGCGCTTTTATTTGCGTGATGTGGGGCGGAACGTTCTATGATTGCAATGGCGATCATCAGCCAGCCAAAAGTGACGACTCTTAAATATATGTGGACCCAGCAGATTGAGCATAAACTTTTATTAAAACCCCGATTGTTTAATGCACATTACCCTTCAGATTCTTTCCTGTTCTGTGTTCCAACGTCACGTTTCCTACAGTGGAGGACTGCCAATTCTCAATCATGGATGCAATATCCATCGAGTCCCTAGGAATAGAAAAATTAATAGAAAATCTTAAGACCTATACAAGCCCTGGAAAAGATTTAATTAACGCGAAGTTCTTGGAGTACTAAACTTTATTCCTCAATCATCCTTTCCAAAATTTTCCAGCAGCCACTTGAGACGTCAGTGCTTCCAGCGGACTGGACGATCGGGAAAGTGGTTCCGTTGCACAAGTCAGGTAGTACTAATTCCCCTCTTAATTTCCGCCCAATATCACTAACCAGCATATCATGCAAAATTTTTGAGCACATCCTATACACTAACTTAGTTACCTTTCTCGAATCTAACTCCTTCTTCACTGACGCTCAACACGGCTTTCGCAAATTATTCTCGTGCGAGACGCAGTTACTTACCTTCACGCACAAACTTCACGCTTTTCTGGATCGTCGTTCATGCGCGGACTGTATCTTTCTAGACTTCTCCCAGGCTTTCGAGAAGGTTAGTCACAAACTATTTCTTTTTAAACTTAGCAAGCTAAATCTTCTCCCAAATGCTTTAGCATGGTTAGAATATTTCCTTTGTAATAGAACACAGTTTGTAATGGCTAATAACATATGTTCTCCATTCACTTCCGTGCATTCTGGGGTTCCACAGGGGTCTGTCGTTGGGCCCCTTTTGTTCCTGATATTTATTAATGACCTTCCTATTTCCGTTTCCTCCCACATTCATTTATTTGCAGGCGACTGTGTAATATTTCGTGAAATTAACGACCCTAACGGCTCTCTTCTTTTGCAAAAAGACATTAATGGAATTCTTGAGTGGTGTAATACGTGGTCAATGGAACTAAACAAAACCAAATGTAAAGTACTACGTGTGTCACGCATTTCTATACACCCCACCTCTCATCATCTAGATAACATCGAACTAGAACAAGTGTCTTCATACCGCTATTTGGGCGTTCACATAGCAAGTGATCTAACTTGGTCTTTTCACATCAATTCAATGATTAACAACGCCAACCGTGCCCTCGGCTACCTTCGCCGTAACTTTCTCTCTGCCCCCACTTCCTTGAATCTTCTCCTCTATAAATCTGTCGTTCGTAGTAAGTTGGAATATGCTGCGTCCATTTGGGATCCCTTCACGGAAAACTTGATCAGTTCCCTCGAATTAATTCAGAATAACTCGGCACGTTTCATCCTTCAGAACTATAACCGTACCGCTAGCGTAACCTCTATGAAGAATACATTACAGTTACCATCTCTTGCTAGCCGTCGAAAGCACGCTCGCCTTTGCCTAATGCATAAAATAATGTATCATAACCACAGACTGCACCGCGATCTTATACTTCCTCTATCATATGTTTCATAACGAATTGATCATGCGCATAAAATCGGCATTCCTTTCTTTAAAACAAAATGCGCAGCTGAGTCTTTCCTTCCACGAACAGCAAAGGACTGGAACCGCCTTCCCGGAAGTACAGCCTCCATCATCGACCATCAGCGTTTTTGTTCCACCTTAGCTATCATTGTATAATTAGAAATCAAACGCCTTGTACTAAACCCCTGTATACAACCACTCCCCTCTTCAATGCCCTCGGGCCTTGAGGGTAGAATAAATGAAATGAAATGAAGTTTACG